>CADWAF010001975.1:0-12761 GCA_902984215.1 Willaertia magna
TGGATTAAAAGAACTTGGACGTATTTCATACTCAGATAATAAATTTACACCACTTCATGCTCATCAATTTATTACATCAAATATTGGATTAAAGATTTATCATTTAATTGCAAAAGTTAGTTTATTAATGGTTAAATCTTTTATTCAAGAATGGTTTACAATTAATGTTTATTGTAATAGTCATTTTAATTTAAGAAAATTTAAAGTAAAAAAAGAAACAGATGAATACGAAGATGATAGATTTTATTTAGACAGAATTATAGAAACTGTTGTTTTACCAAGTTTTACATTTTTATGTCCTTTTCCACCTTTAGCTCCATTAAGTAGTTTAATACCTTTTCCAAGAGAATATATAATTTTAAAAGTTTACAATTTAATTTACAAAATGAGAAATGTTAATATTTTAAATATTCATGAAGATGAAATTAAAGAATTATTAGAAAATTATGAATTATGTAAATTTAGGTATTTAAATGCAGAACCAAATATGGAAAATATTTATGAAATGAAATATGAACAAGATAAAAATATAAATTATTTAGAAAAGAAATTAACTGAAGATGAATTTAATTTATTTGAAGATTTAGAAACAAATTTACAATTAAATTTAAAATCATTAATGAAAATGTTTGAAGCATTTTTATATTTAAAATCAGATTATAATAAATTTAATGAATTATTTAATGAATGTTTAAAAATAGATGAAAATAATTTTTATGCTTTACAATTAAAAGTTAATTATTTAATGTTGAAATATTCAGAGAACTCAGAATTGATATCTGACAGATTGATGGAAGGTTATGAGCTTTGTAATAGAGGATTAACTATTTTACAAAATGTACAACATTCGTTACCAATTAGAGAAGATTTAGATCAAAAGATTAATGAAATACCTAAAGATGAACGTGAATATTTACCCACTGACAACAGAATAATAGATTTAATATTAAATCCATTTTGTTATCCTCTAGCTCTTTTTAGTTTGTATTTAATTAAATTTAATCTGTTACCACGCAATGAAGTAGATTCATATTTTATCACAGCAATGATATCATTTACAATGTGTGAACTTTACACAAGATTACCTTTAAGAGGAGCTTATTATTTAGAAAAGGCGGATTTATATTTTATTGGCAATTCCCTTGAAAAAGCAGTTTCGAGTTTTGAAAAGTTTGAAAAGTATTTTGACAGATTTGTAAGTTAATGATTTTAATATATTAATATTTAACATTTTAAATGAATAGAATAAGGAAAATATAATTTTTCAATTTGAAAAGTATGCTACATGTTTATTACGTTTAGGTAAACCTGTAGAATGCAGAGAAATGTTAGACAAATATGTTAAACTTTACAATGGACATTTTAGAATGAAATGGTTACAGTTTAGAGTAGAATATATAACAAGTGAAACTAATGAACAATTAGAAAAGATTAAGGAAAAGTTAGAACAATTTATTAATGAATTGTCAGAATTTACTAATGCAAGTGTTGTAGAGGTTTTAAACAATGCACAAACAACATTATTGGAAATTAAGGGGAAGATTAAAAAAAAATCAAAAGTATCTCAGTTTTATTCTTCAAATTAGGTTTGCTTTGAATAAAGTTTTTTTATAATTTTATTGTTAATTTTGTAACAATAAAAAAAATGCAAACAACGGTTTCTGGTTCTCACTCGCAATCATCATCAAATCCTGGAATATCGGGATCGTCTACACAACATCATACTTATACATTACAACAACAACAAAAATTTATAGAAACAGCAATTTTAAATTTAGAACAATTAATAGAAAATTATTTTAATAAAATGTAAGTTTAAATTATCAAGTGGCACTTGACAATATGAAGTGAAAATTCATTTGAAGAACCATTTACAAAAGAAGAAGCCTTAATAGAACATAAAAAAATAGTAAAAGCACTTTCATCATTAAATCAATTAATTGATAGATTTGATTTATCACATATTTTTATAAATCAATCATTAGCAGAAGATGAAGAACAAAGAATGAAAAAAGAAAATGAAAAGGAAGAAAAAAAACAATCATTAGCTAGAATTGCAAGAAATTCAAATACTGTTTTGGAATATTTATCTAAATTTGATTTTATGCAAGAAGAATAATTTAATAATTTCTAAAATTAGGATCTTGTTCCTTTAATAAACCAATAAATATTTCATTTAAAGTTTCTGTCATTTCTCTTTCACGTTTTTTATTACCCAAATCTAAATCAATACAAATTCCTTCTAATCTTTTAATTTCAAATAAAATCCATTGACTTACAACTTTATGGAAAGGTAAAGAATAAAATTCAGTATTTGGTGAACTATCCCTTATTTGGAATAATAATAATAATTCATTTTCAATTTCAATTCTTCTTAAAGATCTAACTTTATCAAATAATTTTTTAGAATTTAAAATTAAAATTTCATTTAAAGGTTCAACTTTTTTTGTTTTTTCAACTAAAAATTTATATTCAAATAAATTAATTTGTAATAACATTCTTATAATTATTAAAATAAATTTAACATCTAAAATCTTTTCTTCTTCTAATTCATCTTTATATTCTTTATATTCTTTTAATTCTAAATCTTCTTTTAAATTATTTAATGGTACTACTTTATCATTATTTAAAATTAAAGTTTTATTATTATTATTTATAACTTTATCTTTTTTATTCTTTTTATTAATTTTAAAAAATCTTTCTAAATTACTTTTAGCACTAGCTAATAAAGGATGTGCAACTTTATGTGGAAAATAAAATAAATATTGTGCTGCAATATCTCTCATCTTTTGAATAAAAGAAGATTCTTGTACAATAATATGTTGTGAAGCTAACCATTCACTTAAATTAATATTAAATTTATAAATATAAAATAAACATCTTCTAATATCCCATCCACATATATCAATCCTTATTTGTTTACCATTACTTGTTAAATAATAATATTTTAATGATTGAAATACATCTTTTGTCTTTTCAGTTTTATATGGAAAATTATATGGTGAATTAGTTAAATGTAAATAATCTGTTGCTTTAGGATACATAAAAATAAATCTTATATTAAAATCCGAATGTGGTGTATTAAATCCATGACATCTACTTCCAAGTTCTGTAGCGAATAATATTTTAATGTTATTTTCTTTTTCTATTAATTGTAATTCTTTATTGATAATTAATGGTACTTCATCATGAATAGCATTACCGTAACGTAAGTAAAGTAATTCATGTAGTTGATCTACTGGTTTGAAATAGGTTTTTAAATCATTATTATTTTCTTTTGTTTCTTGAGTTGTTTCTTTTGATTTTTTAAATTGTTGTGTTGATGTTGGTTTAAAAGGAGAATAAGGTTTTTTATTATTATTATTAATATTAAAATTATTTATTATGGATTGTGAAAATGTTCTTTTATTTATTATTTTGTTGAGAGAAGATTTATATAATAAAATTGTTTCATTACTATTTTGATGATAGGCTAAAGTTCCGAAAGAAGACGATGAAGAAAGAAGAGGAGAAGGTTTTGTTTTTAAAAATTTGGTTAAAAACGTTTTCATATTTTTTTTGAGTTTAAAAAATTGGCACTTTTTAAATTGTTATTTTAGATGTAAGATAAATGAATGGAAGATGATGAAAAGTAGTAGAAGAAGGTTAGAAAGATTATTACCGAAAGGGTTGGTAGATGCTTTGTTTGATAAAATAGTTATTGAAGACGAATATGGTTGGATTAAAAACTTTATTCATCTGTTGAACGATGAAAAGTTTATTCAATACCAACAATTTATAGTTGAAAATGATACTTTCTTATTTACTAATAACAATATAAGTAACAATAATAATGATGAATATTCTCAGTTTAAATTAAGCCTATTTCAACAATATCCATGGACAGAAAGACCATTAGATAAAAATCATCATCAACAAGATGTTACTACTGTAAATAGTAATGTAAACAACAATTTACAAAGTTATTATTTACCTAAATTTAATACGTATTATAAACATCAGAATGAAAATTTACATATTGAAAAGGGAGATGAATTTTTTGAGCTTTTCGGAAGTGAAGATAATGAAATGGCCAATCGCATTGGACTAACAGAAGAACAACAAGAAGAACATTTAAAAACAATAAAACAAACAAATATTATTAGAAGTAAAGGAATGGCCACTTCTTTACATTTAAGAATTCAAGAAGATGTTAAGCCTTTTATTCAAGAAAATTTAGCGGGAAAATTATTTAAGTTTTTAAAGAAATTTCCAAATAACCATTTATTATCTTTTAGAACAATTCAAACACAAGAACAAGCAATTGATTTATACAGACAATTATTTGGAGAGGATGAACAAATTATATTGGATGACGTTACTGTAAAGAATGAAATTATAAGAATTTTACAAGAATTAAGTTTGTTGAAAGAGAATGACGGAAAAAAAGAAGACAATGGACAAAAAGGATATTTTTCATCTTATTTCAAAAAAGCATATTTATTGTTTCTGAGAGTCTTGGATTTTGAGATAATCAAAGTTTACAATGAAAATTTAAATAATAATTTTGTTAATTTAAAAAATAAGATAAATTTTGATAAATTAAAGAGGATTGAGTATCCTAAAAGTATTAATAACTTTCAATTACAAGATATTCCATTAAGTTTAGAATATATAGGGTACTTATCAACTATTTATTATATACCATGGAAAGATTATAGTAAAGAAGATGAATGTTTACCACTGATTATACCATGGATATTATTTAATAATTACAATTCAAAAATAAATAATTTAACAGAAGTTATAAATATTTTACCAAAAACAATACAAAAATTTATTATTTATAAACATAATAATATATATAAAGATGAATTAAATAAAATTAAAAATAGAATAAAAGGAATTTTAATTTTAAATGAAAATGAATATTTTCAAGAAATTTCACATTTAAAAACAATTGAATTACTTGGTTCAATAAAATCTTTTTATAAAGAAATTCAATTTTATGAAAATGAAAAGAAGAAATTAAATCCTGAGACGGATCCAGATATTGAAGAATTACAACAATTATTAAAAAATTATAAAAGAAAATTAGATAATAGAGAACGTTTAAATCATTTTGTAAATCAATTACATAAATTAAATATTATTCAGTAATAATCACAACTTGATAGTGGTGAGAAATGATACTCACAACAGTTGACTGATAAAAATCAAAAAGTCAATCTTACCATTGTAAATAAAAAAATCCCGCCAAAAAGGTAAAAAGGCAACTCTCAAAGGCTAAAATTAAATTTATTTTCTCAAGGCTTTTGGCAAGTTGAGAAATTCAATAACACTAAAAGATAACAACTTCTTGATAATTCAAATAACAATGAGAATATAGAAGCTGAAGGGTTACTATTCCGCATTTATCAGGTAAATGAAATCTCTGTTCTCTTAAAAGTAATTATCAACAGAAATGTAAAAGTTATTCATCAAAAACTATTAAAAAAAAAGAAAGTATAATAGTTAATTCAAGAACTATGAAAATAATGAATCAATTACCTTCTGAGTTGTTATTTACAATTATTCAATATATAGATAAACCAAAAACTATTGAAAAATTACGATTGGTCAACTTGGTTTGGCGCCAAGTTATTGATGTTTGGTACCAAAATATTTTTTGGAAAGAAAAATTATTTCATTCTAATTGGTTATTAAATAAAATTAATTGTAAAAGTTTAATTGTAAGCCCAAAAGAATATGATCAAATAACAAAACAAAAATCAATAAATTATTACATTAACAATAATGAAAGAATTAGACCAATAGAACATTTTCTTTTAAAAAAAAGAAATCAATTATTAAAACAATGGGAAAATGATTATGTAAAATATTGGACTAGTAATAGCAGTGTTATTGTTAATGAAGATGAAAGAATATTTAAGAGACCATTGGAAATGACAGAATCAGGAATTGTTATACATGGTTTATATGAAAAAGATCCTTCTGATAATAAAATTGCTGAAATGATTTATAAAGATATTTATTTATTAAGAGATTTAGAAAATAATTTAATTTTAAATCATAAACCAAAAAGAGATAATTTGTTATTAACTTGGAAAGATCCAAGTACTTTAAGTGCTGTGAATAATGCTTTAATACCCATTCTTTTATTAACAAAAGAGAATTATTTTGATAATCACAATGCAGCCAACTTGAAAGGATTTTTTGATTGGCTAGGTGTAAACAAAGAATTGTACTCTAATACAAACAGATACAATTGCAAAAGGATAATAATAACCAAAGAAGAAAGACAAGAAAATAATGGCATAGATATTGCAAGAAATAACCTTCATGCCTTATTAGATTTTACGAATACAACAAAAACTATAAATTTTAACGACATTTTTCCTAACGATCAATTTAATGATGAATTTGTAAATTGTTTAAAGAATTGGATGGAAAGAGAGTTGAACTGTCCAACTATTATAACTCTTGGTATTAATCAATTAAATCCACTACCTATTTTTATTTTGGGGATGTCAAAAGAGAGTAACCATTTGGTTGGATTTTTAACTAGTTCATTTAGACTTCCTCATCAATAAGTCAACTTTTGTAAAATAACTTGTAAATTTTATTTAACCAGTTGAATTAGAAATAGTTCACAATAAACATATCGCTAAACGACATTCTAATTATTACTTTCTATTGTTTTGTTCAACCATTGAAAAAAACAAAGATTGTTTATCATTCAATAAATGTTGAGGAGTGTCAAATTCCTTTACTTTTCCATTTTCTAAAACTAAAATTCTATCATAATCCATTACCGTTTCTAAACGATGAGCAATACATAAAATTGTACAATCAATAAACTCATTTCTCAAAGTTTTTTGAATTTCCTTATCAGTTTCTAAGTCACAATAACTAGTTGCCTCATCCAATACTAAAATCTTTGTTTGTCTTAACAATGCTCTTGCCAAACAAAATAATTGTCTTGTTCCAGCAGAGAAATTATCACCATTCTCCGCAACATTCATTAAAAGTATATCCTCTTCTTCCATAGCCTTTAAATTTTCTTTTAAATTTACTCTTTCCAGGGCTAATAAAATTTGTTTATCGCTAAATTGATTGTAAGGATCTAAATTTTCTCTTAAAGTACCTTTAAATAAAGTAGGTTGTTGTGGAATAATTGACATTTTACTTCTTAACTTAATTAAAGGAATATTTCTAATGTCAACATTATCTATAAATATACCACCTGAATAATCTTCCATTTCTTGTAATCTAAAAAGAACTGAAATTAAACTTGTTTTACCTGCTCCCGTTCTTCCAACAATACCAATCCTTTCTTTTGCTTTAATATTTGCTGTAATTCCGTGCAAGACTAAATTATCATCTTGTGTTGTTTGATATTTCATGTAAACACTCTCCATTCTTATTTCTCCTTCTATTGGCCAATTAATATAATTATTTATAACAGTTGGTTGTTCATATTTCTCACTTTCTAAATGCGAATATTGTTCAATTCTTTCAACACTAATAAATTGTTTTTCAATTCCTGAATATAAACGTAATACACTATAAATATTGTTAAAAACAAAAACACCTTGTGTTAATAAGATACCTGTCATTTGTTTGTTTAGTGTTAAACAAGAAATAAGGGCTAGTAAGGAAATAATAATTGAGGTAATTACTTCACTACGTATATCAAAATATCTCATAGTAGATTCTAAATTGTAAAAGATTTTAAATTCATTTTCTAATTTGTTTATAAATTCATTATATAATCTATTTTCTCCTTTGTACGCTCTAATTGTCTGTAATCCGTAAAGGGTTTCTGCAAAGTAAGAATTAGTTGGCGAACCAGCAATTGATTCTATTTTTTTTAATTCATTTGTGACTGAATTATATGTTAAATGCCATTTGTAAAGTATAAAAACAAATAATGGAATAATTAACAGAGTGTATGGTGCTGAAAATGAAATAAATATTATTCCTCCTATAACATTAATTAAACTACCACAAATTATTATTGAAAGTAATAATTGTAATCGATTGTCAATCGTATTTGTATCTTTTGTAAAACGAGTTATTATTCTTCCCATTGGAGTTTTATCGAAGAATGTAATTGTAGCTTTTACAATGCTACTTAACAACGTTTCATGATAAGTTTTAGCAATTTTCATAAAGTGAACTGTAAATAAATAATGAGAAGCAAAATCAAAAATCCAAACTAATATTGAGAAAAGGAAAAAGGATATTAAATACCAATTTAAAGAGTGATTATTGTAATCTTTATCTTCGCTCCAAAATGTTGTAATATATTGATATCCAGTTTTTGAAGAATACTTTCCAATAGCTAGAAGAAAAACAATAAAAAGTCTTGTCTTGTTTCCTCCAATTATAAATTTAAAAAGTTTCATTATATTAAAAGTTCCTACCTCCTTTTCTTCTTCAATTAAACTTGTTTTAGCAATTTCCATTTTATCAAACGGCATTGGTTCAAATGTTGTTATGGTGTTTTTAATCTTGTTATTATCAATAGCACTGTCATTATTTGTTTCAATTTGTTCCTTCTTTTCTTTTTCAATATATTCTTGAATTAATTTCTTGAATGTTTGATTGTTTTTATCGTTGTAAAGTAGTAAATAAGTTCCTTGTTGAATAATATTACCATTATCAATTACAACGATTTTGTCAGCCTTTTCAATAAAGTGAATTTGATTTGTGACTAATATTCTTGTCTTGTTATTTAAAATACCCAATAAACCATTATTCAAAATATGTTCACCGGTATGAATGTCAACTGCAGATAATGGATCATCTAATAAATAAATATCACTTTCTGAATAAAAACTTCTTGCCAAACTAACTCTACTTCTTTGTCCTCCACTTAAATTAATTCCTTTTTCTCCTACAATAGCCAAATCTGAATTTGAGAAATTTACAAAATCTGGTTCTAAATTACATGCATGAATAACTTTTAAATATTTTTCTCTTTCATATTCTTTTCCAAACAAAATGTTTTCTCGTATTGTTTCACTTCTAATCCAGCTATCTTGACTCACATAAGAAAATGTTAAATCTTTTTTCTTATAAGCTTTTCCTTCAGTCTTTTTTAATTCACCTAAAATAGAAGATAATAAACTGGATTTACCTTGTCCTACTCTTCCAATTACACAAATAAATTCTCCACTATTAATTTCTAAATTAATATTTTGTAAGGTTGGGCGATTTTTTTCCCATTCAAATGAGGCATTATCAAACTTAATATTTATATTATCATTGTAGTGTGTTTCTATTTCATCAAATTGTTCAGGATCAATTTCTTCTGTGCATAAGTATGTAAATACACGTTGTAAACTAATAATATCACTAATAATACCAATGATTGAATCTGGTAAATTATATACTGTATTTGTAATATTGTGTATTACAGTTAGAAAACTAAATGCACTAGATAATGTTAATGAATTTCCAAGGATATAACAATAATGATAAAAAGTAATAAAAGGTAATAATCCAGGTAAAATTTCCCATGTAATTCCCAATACTGCCTCCAATAAATTTTTAATTAATATTGTATTCTCTTCTTTTTGTCTAATGTCCATCACTTTACCTTTAAATAATTTCTCTAATGTATATAATTTACAGAAACGCATTGAACTAATCATTTGTGAAATAATTTCAGATCTATCGTCTTGTAGTTTTTTCAATTGGCCATCATATATTTCAGCCCTTTTTCCTACGAAATAATTAATAGGAATTATAAGAAACATTGTTAAAAATCCATAAATTGCTGAAATTCCAAACAAAGCATAGCACAAATAGAAACTGACAATAATGTGGATAAAAGAGAATATTACATAGAGTAAATTATGAGGTAACCAATTAACTCTGTTTGTATCTGATATTGCAACATTTAAAATTGCTCCTGTAGTAAATTTTTGTTTAGAAGCTGAATTTAGTCTAAGTGATTTTAAATAAACTTCTTGTGATAAACTAGATCTTAACATTGAGCCAATAATTGCATTATAATGTTGTAAAGCACTAATAAATACTTCTTTTAAGGAATTAAAAATAAATATTAACAAACATTGCGGAGCTATAGTTGTCATAACTGTACCAATTGTGTAATCATCATTTAAATCTTCAACATAAACCAAAAGATTTTGAAAGGTTAAAATATAACCAAAAATTGTTGATTTAGAAAAAGCGAAAAACACTGCAAGAATTAACATTGACTTCCACAAAAATTGAAATAACACATATAAAAATTGTTGACTATTGTTGTCAATAATTAATCCAATTTGTAAAAATAATTAATAAGACAACTTACAAAGTTTTTGGGGAATTAGCTCTGTAAATTCGTTGAAATTCTACTGAAAGATTTGTAAAATGTAAGTAGGTAGGGATTGACAATAAATCTTTTTCATTTAGGGATCTTTTCATTCCAATTTTAATTAAAGGGTAAACCCAACCAAAGGAAATCACATTCCACAATGCAAGTAACTTACTTGACAAAGGGTAAAACCATGAAATTGAATTAATATGATTCATTTTGTTTTTAATATATTCTGTAACGACAAAAGAAAATGAATTTATATAATTTTAAACAATTTTAAAATTCACTTTAGGAAGGACCATTACCACTGTGTCTGTTGACTGTCCGGCAGTAACACTAATTAATTTACTTTGTTCCATCTTTCGGGTTGTAGTCTTTATTTTTTATTTAGTTTTATAAATTAATTTTTAAAGTGCGCAAAAATAGCAAAATAACAATTATTGAGCACTTAAACCTACATAATTGCAGTTTTTTCGTCCTTTTGCTGTTTTACAATTTCGTCATACAGATCCTGTAAGTTTTCATACTCTCTTATACATATCTTCATTACTATCCCAACTTTGCCAATATCCCCAACAATTAAATCAGAATTCTTACTTCTCAGAATATTCATTCCCCAAATAAAAGCTAAATTGCTGTCTGTCATCTTGCTTGTTTGAACATTAGGTCTTGTTGAAATTCTATGAAGTAAGGCTAAAAGTTTTATAAACAAACTTTGATTAACTGTAGGAAGATCAAAAAACAGGTTAGAAACTAATGCTCTTTCCTTTTCTTCGTTGTTCAGGGAAGATAGCTTTATCCATTCATCATACTTTTCATAAGTTAGTAAAGGCTCTGGTAGTTCTCTAACGTATTTCTTTAAGACTGAGGCTATGGTATTTACAGGGTACTGTCTTAGATTTACATGTTTTCCTGAATCAACTTTTTTAACAATGGAATCAATTTCTTCTTGTGATCCAGGTACTCGGAATATTCCTTCTTTATTAGCATTCTCCTCTAAAACTTGTATACATTCATTTACAATTAAAGGTATTTTATAATCGTCGTTATCATCATTTATTAATAATTGCTCTCTTTGAACAACCTCTTCTAAGGAAGTACTAAACACCTTTGTCAATGTTGTTATTTCCTTCTTCTTCTTTTCATCCTTTAAAAACAAGGCCCTCAGAAATGTAAACATTATATTTTTTTGAAAAGATCGGTTTCAAATGTTAAGCTAAGCATCCCTTCAGGGCGGGAAACATTCAAATTGTCAGTCGTTTTGGTATTAGAAGAAATAGTCTGTTAAATTAAGAAAGAAAGCAAATGTTAAAGTAATAATAAGTTTCATTTGAAAAATTACTTATTTAAACAAACGAATGTAATATCTATTAGTTGATATTTTTCAACTTTTTGTAAACATTGTAATTTAAATTTATCAAACTCTGCACTGTCATTTTCACAATCACCATTGCTTAATTTATAATCACTCGTAGCAAATATCAATTTAGAATGGTGTATAAATAAATTAATATATTTCTTATCTGTTTTAAAATTAATTAAAGTAAACTTATTAATGTAGTAAATATCAAAAAGTCCTTCCAGCTCGGTGTTTTTCAAGCATTCTTTGTTGGGAATTCCAAAAATTCCGTCTGTACATTCTCCAGTTCCATATAATTGATTATCTTTTGTAATAAAAATGTTACAACCCATTAGTGCGGTTTTATAAAGACTTTTAATTGTAATGCCAGAAGGGATTGCAATTCTTGTAAAGTCACTTGTTTTAAAACAATCCAACCCTAATGCACCATCTGAATTACGTCCATCACCGTAAAGTTCATTATATTCATTTAAAAGAATCGTTCCTTGGTTATGACAAATTATTTGTTTGACTTTAAACTGTAAATTAATTTTAAAAAACTTTTAATTTTATAAATATTTCCTAATATATCCAATAAAATAACATAATCAAACCCACATTGCAAGTCTTTAATTTTAAAATGTGTTGGATTTGTAATCATTTTTACTTGTATCTTTTCACTTTGACTGTTTTCACTACTTTCAATCATTTGATATCCTCTGTTTTTAAAAAAATAATAAATAAAATCATCTTCAGTGATAAAATAAATAAAACCTTCTCTAATTCTTACAAATTTAATAGATTTTTGTAAATTTTTAATTATTAGCTCTTTAAATACAAATAAAGGGTGTACTTGAGAGAAATAAATTTTGTTGTCTTCATTTACAATAATTGTAATTTTAGTGCCACATTCCAATAATTTAATTTTTCCAAAAGAAAAATTTACTTTTTTCATTTCTTCGCTGTTGCTTTCTAAACAGTAAACGTTGTTATCAGTGGTGACAATAAATGAATAAAAATACATTCCGTATTTTAGAAATTTAATTCTTTCATTGTTTAAAACATCGTTTTTGATTTGTTTTAATTGTACTTTATCATCATTTCCTTCCT
>CADWAF010001999.1:0-136888 GCA_902984215.1 Willaertia magna
CCTCTTAGCTTCCATTTTGATTTGTCTTCTACACAATTTAAATCAACAGCAAATATATAAGTAAGGTCATTTCTAGTTTTGTTACGGTAGACAGGACATGTATACGAATTCTTTTTCTTATCTTTCTTCAAATCCTCTTTGGTTGCAGCTGAAATATGCAGAACTGGTAGCTTAGTATACAGTACTTTAGGTTGTGATTCTGCAAGTCTACAATTTGCTCTGTCCCATCCTGCGCCTTCTAAATGCAAGCCATAAACATATACACCTTCAGCAGGGCCTTCTGTTACATCTTTTTCATCCATTTTTGTAACATCAGTTTTTAACACAACATCATCAAGTGCCCAACCACTGTGAGCTCTGGCTACTTCTTGTTGGACTGCAGTTAAAAATCCTTGAGGATTGTAGAATCCAGTCAAACGGAAACAGTTTGGTCTACCAACAGTAAGCCAATTGTATAGTTGTTCATAACGTGATTGTAACTCAGAGAACCACAAACCAATCGTTGGAGATTCCCAGGAGAGTTTTTTCCAAGAGTTTGGCACTCTACCATCATAAATGTTATTAAGGATATCTTGTAAACCTGCGCTCATAATAATAGCTCCGTCGATTGCTAACTTGAGATTCAATAAATCTCTTCTAACAACAGATAAAAGTTTTTGTAATCTATCTATTTCTTGAGATAAGAAAACATTAAGGGAGTTTCTATTTATACCACCTAGTCTCTTTATATCTTGGTCAACTTGGTCTCTAAGGAAATCATTTGGAAGTGTCTTTAAGAAGTCATCTGCTTTTTTAAGAACAGCGTCTTCTCTTGTTTCTCCTGAGGAACCACTACTTTCCTTTGGTTGAATATCTAGAATGGTAGAAAGTACGCTCTTTGATTCATCTGTTCTATAAGTTATATCAGCATTAGGATGGAGACCAAAAACTTCAGGATTATCAATTACAGGTATTCCCTTTTCCAAAAACTCTAAATATTGTTCTTTATCAATTTCTGCAGTGGCCTTATCTACGAATGGAATAGTGTAGCCATCTGTAAATTTAAATTCAGGTTTACAAACTTCAGGAACCAGCCATTTTTCGCCATACGTCTTGAATAGGTGTCTATCTCTTTCATCAGTAATTTTACCACCATAGTGAACATCACAAATCATGTATCTAACAGTAGGCCAGCTAATGGTTGGTCCTTTCTTAGAATCATCACCTATAGAGGCAAAATGATTTTGTAAAAATAGTAATGATGCAGTGAGGTCAGCAAAGTTAAATTCGTAAGGAATGTTCCATCCAAGATAACCAAACTTCTTTCTTTCTGATACAATAGTACTCAAGAAACATATTGTGTAAATTAAAGATTTCCATTCAGGTCTTTTAGAAGCATCTAACATATCTTGTGTAACCCATTCAAAGGCATTTTTCATTCCAGCCTTAATACCAACATCTCCTTCCAATGTTAATTTAATAGAAACTTGTAATAAACCAATAGGGAACTTTGGATGAGGCTCGCTCGTAATCCAAAGACGGAAGTCAGGGTGTATGTTTTCGGCATTCTTAATCATATCTTCAATGAGAGCAATAAATTTAAGACCAAGGTGACAGTTTTGCAAAAGAACCCAACTACCAGTGGAGAAACCACTATTAATTAATTCAGTTGCGCGCGGTTCTTGTCCTTGTCCAAGAGAAATTGACAATACTTCTTTCTTTTGATTTCTAGCCAGACCTTCAATTGCTGTTGTTGGATCAGAACCAGGACTAAGTAAACAAACTAATGGAGTTCTATTGTCACTTTCCTTCCATGTACCTTCTAAGGAAGTAGGAGCAACATCCAAATACTTTTGACCTATTGCAGACTTAATGTATTGCATGGCTGCCAATATTGTTCTATCCTCTCTTATTGAACGAATCAACAAAAGCTTTTCAAATTCCGTTAAATTACTGTATTCGGGTACTTTGATTTCTTCTGGTTTTTCTTCATCATAGAACTTTCTCCACAATTTATCATTTTTATGTAATTTGTCTGGAAGTTGCTTAAATGTTTCTAGGGAAGAAAGACTGACAATGTTTAGCCATGGTATATCTCCTAACCAATCTACCCTTTGTTTAACACGATTAATGTCAAGCATGGCTCCTCCCCTCAACAAAATTCCAAATTCATCAGAAGAAAGCTTACCTTCTCTTAATTGAATCTTACATGCGAGAAGTAATAAATACAAGAATTTATGTCTCTTGAACAAACCACGACTTATATATCTATATGTTAAATAAGTGCAACTTTCTTTAATATTTTGAATTCTTTGATTGGTAACAGGAGCTTGAGGTGCACTCTTAATACCTCTATCGAAAAGATGTAAGAATTGAGGCAATGATGTTTGGTACATTGTGCTTACCAAACTCATTTCTACTATTAAGAAATACAATACACTTCCTCTTATGGCAACATCTTCATATTCATTTCTGGCTCTGTTAATTCTTTCTTCGGTATCCTTAGCATTTATCAATTTTTCTTTGATTTCTGCTGCTGCTTTTTTTGTTTGGGCTAACACAGCAATTAATTCCTCATCTTCTATTAAACTCTTGTCTGATTCTTCAGATAGTTTGGATAACAACCTTTGTTCTAATTCTGCCATTATTCTTTGATTGTGATTGATATCTTCTAAAATCTTTTCTCTTTGTTCCTCAAGTTCAGCTTTTTCTTGCTGAATGACATAACCTAAAAGTTGTTGCTCCAAACCTGTCATGGTAACTGCAAAATCTATAATATTACATTTTGCAAACAATTCTGGTGAGAAATTTGGATTAGAAATCTTTGTAGTAAGGAACAGAAGGAATTTGTCATCATAATCGATTGCCTTATCCTGAATGATAACTTGCTTTTGTTTACCTGTCATAACAAAAGACTTTTCTAATAATGGGTCAAGCATTGGGTCTATTTCTTCTTCAACATTTTCAATTATAAGAGGGTACCCATTAGATATTGCTTCTTCAAGGACTGTTCTAAAGTATTTATCGGTGAGTCTAGCTACACGTAGATTCTCTTTTTCATATTTCTTCTTCAACCAAGACAGACCTTGTCCTTGTGGATCTACAAGAAGTGGCCATTTAGAGGCTTTGGTAACCATAATTGCATTTTGAATAGAGTGATTGTCTGTTGGAAGACCTTCAAGGTTCCAAGCACCAATTTGTGCCTCAGTAGTTAATAAATCAACAATTTTATCTTTCTTTTCATCTTTTTCTTCTTCTGATACTGGTATGCCACGTTCTTTACAATCTTGGTAATATTTAGAAAGAAGTATCTTACGGAATTCATTGTTAAATGGACCACAATAAGAGATGAAGGCGCAGGCTAAGGCTACATCTCCTGTTAATTTTCTCAAACGATCTGCGAATTGGTTGGATTGTTTGTTCCATCTGTCACTTTCATCTTGTAAAGAGAAGATAAGATTGGTAGCTTGTTCCATAAATCTTCTAGTTCTTTCGGCATCTTGTTCAAGTTCATCTTTCTTTCTCATTTCTTCATCATAAATACGTTGTTTTTCTTGGTATTCTGCTTCAATCTTTTGTAATTCCTCCAATTTTTTATTTAATTGCATGGTGGATAACATCAATTTTTCTTCTGCTTCTCTTAATGCCTCCATCTTTGGTCTAACAACTTTTTCAGCTTCATGGTATTCAGCCATAGCAACAACCCATGTACAAAGTGCTGAGGCAGCAGAACTACTTCCCTTCACTACATCAGCATTGAAAAACGAATAACGTAAATAAGGTTTTAGCAATTCTACTGTTTCGTCATTAATTTCGTCAGTCTTAAATTCTTTAACATTTTTAAGGAAAGCTGCATCAGCACACATCTTTTGAGCAGACATTAAATATGAATCTTCTAATAGTGTACCAAATTTGTCATCACTGGTGTATTTTACATCATTAATTGGGAATTGTCTCAAAATTAATACACCATCAAAGACAACCTTAACAAGTATTGGAGGAACAGTATAAGCTTTAACTGTTTGAATGTCTTTTGCAGTAATAGAAGAAACAGCTTTTTCAGCTCTTTCAAGTAATGGTTTGTTTTTGGCTAAGTCGATTTCAGCATCCTTTTTACCTTGATTGACTATTTCATATTCCTTTTGGATTTCATTCTTTTCTTTTTCAACTTCAGTTTTCTTTTGGAGAGTTTTTTGTTTACTCTCAGTAACTTGCTCTAGAACTTCATCTGCCTTACGTTTTGCTTCCTCCAATTTCTTTTCTTTGATCTTTAATTCAATTTGTAGTTTTTCCACATCTTCTTTAGCTTCCTTTAATTTAGATAAACCTAATACAACGTTTCTAGCTTCTTTATCAATTTCATTATATTTTCCTCTATAAACATCCTTATATAATTGAATGAAAGAAAGATAAGATTTTGGAGTTGTGTGAACAGCTCTTCTGTACCTTTGGAAATATTCTTGTGCCACTTCATTGATTTTGTTGTGTACAGCAGCCATATGAAGGATTAAATTTTCTTTAACTTGAGGAGTACATTCAACTTTGTAATCACCCAAGAATTTCTTTGCAACACTTATAAGAGCCTCTACAGGCCAAGGGAAAAACCAATTCACGGAACAACCACTGATTAAGGCAGGGAATTTAAGGGCACGATTTCTGAATTTTTCACCAACAGGAGAGAAACACAATACTATATGCAAGTTATCTCTTACTCTATTGATAAAGAATCTATATAAATTGTCTGCAGTATCATTTCTACCAATGGTGGTTGGATACAACCTTTTTGCAACCAATCTCAAATCATTTACAATAGAATCTATTTCTTCTCTCATAAATAATCCAGAAACCTCACCAGAAGATAAGATACTATTGATATATTCAAGGAAGGTTTCTTCTTTGATTTCATTATCAGTGAATATAAATGTTACAGGTTTTCCTTGTACTCCAGCCACTTTGTATAAATCCTTTAAATCTTCAAAGAAATTGTTAGAGTTATATGTTTTGTGCAACACTATTTGTTTTGTTTCATACCCAGCAATAAATGATGCTAATCTTGTAATAGATTGTTTTCCAGAACCTCCAACTCCCACTAAAAGTGCATTACCCCTTGGCATGCTGAGAATTCTAGAGATACGAACCAAGTGTTTTAGTGCCATATCGAACAAAACTAAGTCAAGCTTTTTAATGTGTTTCCTTTCACCGTTGTAGGCCTTCATAAAGTTTTCGACTCGGACCCTTAGTGAATCTATTGATGCAATGGGTTCATATATCTTAGGAGCTTCTTCTACAATTTCATCAGTATCTTCGTCAACAACTGGATCCCTTAAAAAGTTAACAAAATAATCAGGTTCAAGAGTTTGTTCTAGTAACTCTTTACCAAAGTATCTTTCTGTGATAACATTAATATTTTCATCAAACCATTTCTTATCTTTCACATCATTCAAACGGTCAGAAAATACTCTGCTGCATTCATGCCTCCAAAGTGATAACAAAATCTTTGGATTCTTCACAACCTCAACAGGGCAATGCATAACACCATTATATACTCTCGATAAATCGCGCAAGTTGAATATATAATGGAATTTCTTTGGAGTTGGAAGCATGTTATCTTGAATAAGTCTCCAAAATTCAATAGTGGCAGGAGTAATGTTATTTGCTAGTTCAATCATGTCATTACCAAATCTACTAGAATTATATCTTCCACGAATAATGGAACCAAATATTTGGTCAATGGATTGTTCTGTTGGTAAAGTAATATTAAATATACAAAAATGTCTCTTAAGTCTTTCAGGAATATCATTCTTACCACCTCCAGGATGGCTCATAGCAGCAATAAATTGTACGTCTTCAATTTGAATAAATTCACCAATTTTTAATAAGCTATAAAATCCTTTCTCTTCTATCATTTGTCTAACTATTTCATTTGTTACTTGATCGCCCCATTCATTAATTTCAGGCATATTAATATCATCAACAAATACCACCATTTTCTTATTTGCAGGTGGCCCATACACTCTATATCTTTTTTCTACGTTATCTTGAATAGTGAATTGGAAAATGTTGTGGGTAGTGGCAGAAGAAAAGTTAATCTTTTTGTATAACATTACCTCAGGATCTAAATTGTATAGATAGTTCTCTACAGTAACAGTTTTAGCAGTTCCTGAACCACCTGTAAATAAAATTTCCTTTTTTTGCTTAGCCAGTGTATCTATTAAGAAAGTTGTTCTTACAGAATCAGCAGTTGGAACATAAAGAGTACTAAACTCGAGTTGGTCATTTTCTGGATAATTCCAAGGAGGTATTACTGATTTCCATGATTTCCACTTCTTACTATTTCCATCTACAAAGTAGTCATATAATGTTTCATCTTCTTCAAATCTATGTGGGAAAAGATTAGATCTTTTTCTTATGAAATCACTAAATAATTTTCTGTCCTTTTGTTCTAAAATACCACCGATAGACCAGAGATACGCAAACCAAAACAGCATTTCAAGGTGGTCTTTTTCCAATTTGTTATCCTTAGAGTGTTCTCCAACTAACTGCTTCAAAATGTAGAAGCAAGTGTTAACTTGGTTTACCCTCACAACATTCATGACTTGTTTTACTTCTTTTCTCACAAAATCTAAACCATCATCCATATGAGCGGAAAAGAGTTCCCTTACAATTGTAAGCTCTTCTTCTTTAAATGGAGGAATAGGGGCCTCATTTGTGGAGATTGATTCATTTACTCTTCCAGCATAACCTCGCATTCTTGATTCTATGACTGGTTGCCAACCTAAAATAGATTCACTGATAAATATTTGACCAGCTCTTGAAACAGTAGCAGGCGATGCATTATTAAGATTTTCTACTTCGAAACACATTTTAACATCTGGTGACATTTGTAAACGATCACCGTTTGCAAGAGTTAACAACTTATTATCGTCCAGTACTGTATTTAAATTTTCAATCCAAATTGCATCTACAGGACCATCACAAGTAATCCATATGTGTTGCTTTCTTTGTTTGTTGGATTCCTTCCAAATATCAGAGAATATACCGTCTGTCCATTCATTTTGTATAACATCCAATTTACCAAACATTTGGTTGGCTGTAATTGCTTTTGGATTCATTCTAACCTGTTTGTAAGGTTTTTCAGGTGACAAAACACTTAAGGTTTTTAAGAGAATAGAATAACAGGCACTTTTTCCGGAACTGGCTGGACCAACCACCATAATACCATGACGAACAAGTGCTGTTTCATATAATTGAATAACTTTTTCTACCCAAGGTGCATGGTTCTCTAATCCATTTTGTTTAATTTGTATTTCTAATTGCTTCTCTAGTTCAGGGAAACGTCTCTTTTCTGCAATAATATTAGGGAACAAATCGTCAACTAAAGAATTGAAAAGCTTTACATCTTCAGCAACTAACTTGGAAGTATTCATATCTCTTAAGGTTCTCATTAGTAAGTAGTTTTCTGATTTATCAGGATTAGATCTTTTAGTCTCTCCAGCAGTTCTAAGAACAGAAAGGATATTTCTTAAACCGAAATCATAATGAGGTTGTTTAGAGAGTTGTTGTTCACAAAGCTTATACAATACATCAAACTTCTTAGACAAGATATCATTTTTCTTGTAACCAGCGGCTGCCAACTTTACCTTAATAATAATTTTTCGGTCAGGAACCATCATTGCAACACCTCTAAAAAGAACTTTCAAGTTTTCAGGAAGTTCTTGACGTCCTTGATAACCTGGATTCATTGTAATAAATATTGCAGTTTTATCAATAAGTTTGCATGGTTTACCATCTGTAAACATAAATTTCTTTTTACCATCTCTCATTGCTGTTAAAATAAATTGAATTTGCTGTGCAACAACAGAAAGAACTTCAAGTAAAATACGATTGAATTCATCAAAGTCACCCCAAGCACCACTCTGTGCTAATCCTCTGAAAATTTTACCCATAGCTCTGTAATCCATTTGGTCGCTACAATTAAAAACAACGACATATTTTCCTAAAGTTCTTCCAAGATCTTTGACTGTTTCAGTTTTACCTGTTCCAGCAGGACCAGCAGGAGCTCCACCCAATTTGAGACCTATGGCTTGTGCCAATGTAAGATAACATCTGTCTGTAAGAGGGGTAATAACAAGTCTTTCTTTACATCCTAAATATTCGAAACAATATTCTTGGTCAATATCAGCAATAGAGACAATACAAGTATCTTGGTCAGGTCTCCAATAAAATCTCGCTTGTTTCTGCCAATCAAAGTTTTGAACCTCTTTTACTTTATCTTTTACTAACTCAGCGAAAACATCACGTTGATGAACTTGAATAGTAATAAGAGTTTCAATTTTAGTTCTTTCAAGACTAGAGAGTTCCTTAGTAGTCAGTGTAGTTAATTCAGATAATATAGATTCAATTTTTTTCATACTCTCGCTCATAGCCCTTTTATCATTCTTTGCATTAATCAAAGCAGTTTCACAAGTTATAGTCCAAATAAATTGTAATCCTAGGATTGCAACTTGGGCAGGGTATTTATCAATAAAGCTATTAAGGGACAAATGCATACATTCTTCGGCAGCATCTCTTATAATAAATCTTAAAGTTCTCTGCATTTCTTCTTCTAGCTTTTGTAACCAATCTTCAACATTTCCTGATGCAATTACAGCATCATTAAGGTTAATTTGTTCACCTTCGGGTGAGTGCAAACTCAATATCTTGTTATCTTGCCTTGAATCAAATGTAACCTTGGCAATACTGTCAAATATACCTAGAAGAGCTGGCTGAATTGCATGAGGATTAGAAGACTGACTCAAAATTTCTAATAAGGCAGTATCAGAGTTGAAATAAAACCTTGGGAAAATATCTCTTTTTTGTTCTAAATAGCCAGCCAAAGCTTTTTGGCATTCCTCCAAACTTTGTTTAAGTTGAGGTAATAACTTTAACATTTCGTTATCATAGCAAAATCTTATTACATTTGGCGATGCAAATGCTTTTTGCATAATTTTAACCCAATTTTTATCAATATGACTGAATTTTTTATCTTCATGGGGCAACTGTCTCTTAATATCACCACTAGCGAATACAGGCTCCAAGTACATCCATTGAGATTGAACTTGTCTCCAAGATTGGAGGTTTTCAGTTACTGATGTAAGTTTTTGCATCCAGGTGGTTGCTATTTCTCTGAATGGTTCTAAATATTTCGAACCCATTATAGCACCCAAATTCATTTGAGATTCTTCTAATTGTTCCATTAATTCTTGAGTTTCTTGACCTTTTAGGATTATTGGGCCTCTATTCTTGTATTCTGCAAATGACAATTCTTGATCTTTCCATTCGTCTGTTAGT
Organism: Willaertia magna; assembly: GCA_902984215.1. Taxonomy (NCBI): domain Eukaryota; phylum Heterolobosea; class Eutetramitea; order Acrasida; family Naegleriidae; genus Willaertia; species Willaertia magna. The sequence continues at coordinate 9,310 of CADWAF010001999.1, forward strand.
TTCTTTAACTTTTCTTCAATTTCTGATTCTTTTCTAGCAGAGTTACAAACATCCTCAACATCCTCTTTGTGGGCAAGCAAGTCTGCCTCAAGTATATCTTTTAATTTGAAGATTTCGTCTTCTTTTTTAAATTTCTTTTTGCTAATATCCTCCAATTTCTCCCAATGTCTAGGTCTCATGGCAGGATGTTTTAGTTGTTCAAGTAAAGGTTGTAATTCTAAAAAATCATCTATTGTTCTCCTTAAATTTTCATAAGCTTCAATACCTTTTGCAGCCTTTTTTAAGGCGGTACACTTACTAGCAAACTTATTTACCTCATCTGTGATAGCTTGAAAATCTAATTCAGTCCATAAAAGTTCACCGTAACTTCCAACTTGTTTCTTCACTTTTATGTACAAGTCAAACAAATTATCGTATAATTTCAACATCTTTTTCATCTTTGTTAGCTCAGGGTAGTCGGAAATAGCTAAACCAAATAATTTTTCTCCTTCTCTGTATATGTCATATTTTCTTTCTCTTTCAGTAAAGAGTCTTTGGAATTTATTTAATCTTTCCCTTGCATCCTCAGGTGTAATGTTTGGAAGCATTGGTCCATGGCTTTGGAAATCATTCCAAAATTGAGAAATATCAGTTTTAAACACTTTAACTTCTGATATTAATTTACTCTTAAAACCTGTTTGTACTTTGGAAATTGTTTCATTTACCCTACTTGCAGCTCTAGTCAATTTTTCCCATTTATAAGGAAGATCGTATACTTCATCTATTTCTTCTTTTGGAACATTAACATTATATTTTCTGAGCATAGAGTATCTATCTGAAATTATATTAAAATTGTAGTCAATCATTGCCTCACGTTGCCTTATATCTAAAATAGTTCCCATTACATGTCTTAACTCTTCTAAACTAGCTATTTCAGTTTGAAGTTTTTTGGTAGAATCATCAATCATGGTTAAGTAGCTGTAAAGTTCCTCTTTAGCACTTTCATGAAGATTATTGGCATATTGAACCTTCCATTGGGAAACTAGTTGTAAAAGGGCAGTTCTAAGACTATCAGATTTAATAAGAAGAGGACCAATTATACGATTACTTGCTATACCCATTATTTCAGTTTCGAGGGTTGAGTACTTATTGAGTTCCTTTTCAAAGTTCTCCAGAGTAGGTTTTTTATCTATACACTGATCAATAAACTTTTTGTAAGCATGTTGTTTGTCCTCTTTCCAAAGATATTGATATTTGTTAAAACTTCCCACATATTCATCTAATCCGTCATTAAGTATTTGTGTAGCCCCAGTTAATAACATTACAAACTTTATAATCTCTTTATCTTTCGATATTTCATTATGGAAGTTAATATCCTTACGAATCTCCCAGGGTTTTACACTTTTAGTACAGCCTAAAATAGAAAGGGTTATTCTATCAATTATTTCTTGTACATCAAATAAAGAAGGCTTAATAGTAACGTCTGGTAGAGTTAAATCAATACTGAGTTGAAGTATAGGTGGGGGAGAACTGTCCTTTTTGAGCTTATTTCTCAAGGCATAAAGAGAACGAGTTGTCAGTTTCAATAAGGTGTGTTGCATTATCTTATGGAAATGATTTCTAAGGTTATCAATTACCTCAGGAGTTACTTCCATTCTTGTTTCTTCAAAAGGAAAACTTAAAGCACTTTCTATGATATCATTTACAGCTCTTTCAACATCAATACTCTTAATATTAATTTGTTCGGATATTTCCCGTGAACGTTTCTCTTGTATTTCTGCTAATTGTTCAATAGTTGAATTTTCTTGAAAATGTACAAGTAATGTACTTCCAATTTCCTTAATGTTTTTCTCTATTCTTCCTTCAACTATATCATTAATCTTTGTTGTAACATCTTCTAATTTTTCTAAAATTTTATGTATTTTCTTTAAATATACAGGTATATTCATTGATGTCCAGGTTAGCATCGATAATCCTGGTTCCAGTTTCTTTTCTAATTCATCCAAATGAGGCTCTAACAATGGAAGTAAATCATTTTTCACATTTGATATTATTCTTGATCTTTCTTTCAAAACAAAAGTGAGTTCATTAAAGTAAGCCTTAAATTTATGTTCTTGGAGAAGGACGTTTTTTGCACTTTCAGGTATTTCTACTCCTAACCTCATTAACCACTTTGATTCCCTTATTAATTGAATTATCTCTATATCAAAGTTTACATAAAGCCTGTCATCAATTTTAATAATTAATGAAGCTTGTAAACCATCCTTGGCTTTTTCGGCGTATTTTCTCCATGCATCTAGCCAGCTATCCTCAAATCTTAACAATCCAAGTAAAACTTTATTGAAAGTTTTGATTATTTTCTTGGATTCTTTTGATTGCATTATAGTTGGTATTTGTTTAAACTTTTGCATGGGTTCCTCAATTCTTCTCATTAATTGTCTACACCAAATAACTTTTCCTGCCACAGGAGGTGCGTTTCTTACAAGAGGTGGTTTTACTTTAAACTTCTCGTAAAGCTTTTGAATATTTTCCAGTTGAAAACCATAGTTATGGAAAATAACAGTATACTTGTTTTCTAACTCAGTTTGTAAAGTATCTCTTTTCAAAATAGACTTAAACTTTTTAAGTAAATCCAATGCCTGTTCACTGCTAGATATGTTTTCAAACCATGTGTTAATAAAAACCTGTAAATACTGTTCTAAATGAATAATTTTTTTGTTAAAAACCATATACTCATTATCGAATGCATTTCTTTGATAATCTAATAAGTTAGAAGATTTTCTTTTAAGCTCATCCACAAAAGTGAAGAATTGGGATATAAGTTCATCCATTCCTTCTATGTTATGTTTTTTCAAAGCATTAAATTGATCTATTGTCAAAAACAATTCTATCAAAGTTTCAATTCTTCTACAAAATAGCCTTAATTTACCAAATATTTTGAGTTCATCAAAATCAAATTCTCTTCCCTTTTGTTGTTGTAGCTTAGCTTTTTCTAAGAAGAAACATCTTTCGTATTCTTCTTTCAGAGATATACACAATTTTAAATTTGATAAAAGCTCATCTGTATCTTGATCCCAGAGTCTTCCTCCGTTTTCTATTGTATATTTACAATTCTGAATTATTTGTAAACTAATTTTAACTAGTAATTTTTCCATTTTCTCTTTGGAACTGTAATACTTAGCAATACTATACATCATACTAATATTCTTCATAAGTCCAGGGATAATTTCAATAATATGAGACGGTGGTGAAGAATACAAAGGCTCAATGTATTTTTCTAAGGTGCTTAAATATCTAACATTATCTTTTGCTTCATTAACAGCATCTGTTAGTTTTATATCAGTTTCGCGCCATAAAGTGTAAACTGGGGAATAGGCGGCAGATAAAACAGAATTTACTACTTTGTATTCATCCTTTTTCAACTGCTCCATAATGCTGTTCAACTTCATAAATCTATTTTTCCAATGTTCGATTTCAGAGTTTGGACCGGGGTCTGTTTCAAAAATCATATTATCATCTATTACTCTCTGAATTTCATTTATCCAACTTTGAACGATACCTTTTCAAAAGTTAAAAATACTGCACAACAAAAACTTACCTTCATAATGTGAAACAATACTTTCTTTATCCTTAACTTCCATGATAGCGTTAGGAGTATTTGGTATTTGCTTTTCTGGTGCTGGTTTAGCCAAAGAAACTGTTGGTCCTTTTGAAGATAATACTTCATTCAACTTTTCGGATAGTCTTTTGGTTGTGTGGATTAATTCTTTGGATTGTTCATTAGACGTTTTTCCCCAATTTTCTTGGGTACTCAAGAGGGGAATGTAGACTTGATCGATGATGGTGTGAAGATATTCCATTGTATTTCCGTCTAAAATACCACAAACTATTGAATCAGGAATTAAAGCTTCTTTGGTAGAAATAGCATTATTATCTTTCCTAATGATGTACAGCACTTTATGTGCTTTGGAAGGAGCATTATCAAAGTTAATTGTAAGTTCAGGTTCTTGCTTTACATTTTTTTCATTCCTGTACTCAAACAATAGCTTGTGAATGATTTTGTCTCCTGATACAAATTTTTCAATTATTTCAGAGTTTTTTTCAAACAACTCTTGAATAGAGAGAGGCTTTAGGCTTGGAAAGCTTTCCTCAACTCTTTCATAAATATATTTTGCCCTAGTATCTTTTAAGATATTCATTATCAAAACCTCAGTAGTTCTGTAACGATTGAGGTATTTTTTTTATAAATTGTAGATAATACTTGATAAGAATTTAGCGGTAAAGATAAAGTAATGTATTTGGTCTGTAAATTTTAAATATTACCTTGAACAAATGGAACCTAATCTCTCACCCAAACGATTGCTTAGTAAAGTAACCAACAGAGTTGGTGATAAACAAGTAAATAGATCGATTAGTGCAATTCCTTCTAGAATATCAAAACGAGGAGATGATTCACCTCAAAGAGTAACAGAAAGTTATGAGGCGCCAAGTTTTACCCATTCCAAAGATAGGGATGTAATCATGGAAGAAAGAAAAATTTCTACTCCTTCGTTTAGGTTTAGTAAAGCGAAAAGATTTAAGGAAGAAAATAAATCGGAAATACTAGCAAATCCAGCTTCTTATAATATAAATATTAATGCATCAAGTACTTCCATATCAAGCCCTGCTTTTTCCTTTGGAGAAAAGTATGAGAGGAAGCAAAAGGTTGATAGAGTTACCTCACCAGGTCCTATTTATGAAATTAAAGAACCTACATATATGAGAAAATCAGTTCCAACAACATTTGGTACTTCTCATAGAACTTTTCTAGAAGAAGGAGATAGTGCTTTTTCTCCATCACCTGCAGAATATAATCCTGAAAAACCTTCAACAATACCATCCTTTTCCTTTGGTTCTGGCCTTAGAGAAGAAGGTAAGTGACTTTATTTAAAATAGTTTTATTTACATTAATTAAAGACAAATTATATTTTAATAATGAACTATCCTGCAAGGGAAAGTATTCTCCAGCTCCAGTAGTTTATACTCCAAATTATAGCCTTACACAAACAAGCCCTCCTTCTTATTCTTTTGGTAATGGTCACGAAGTAATAATTTCACCCTCAAATATGAAACAAAACTTACACACGTCAACCCCAGGACCAGGCCAATATTCATATGATAAATTGCATTCGTCACCTCAATTTACAATGGCTGGAAAAGATAAGGAAATTGATGGAAGCTTAAGCCCCAAAGCAAGAAGAGCTAGATATAACCCTGTAATTGAATTTGAAAACTTGGGAAGATATTCTCCAGGACCAAAATATGATTCAAGAATTAACCAGTTCCCTCATCATTCTCCAAAGAAAAAGTCAAGTAATTTTACCAACCCTTTGAACCTCAAACCAAAACATGAGAAAAAGGAATCATCTTCTCCAAACAGTAAGTAAGAAAGGAACATTTACCCTTATTAATATTTGAAAAGAATTTTACTTGGGCTATTCTTTGTCTAGATGCCAAAAAGAAGCTCCATCCCCTGGACCAAAATACCGTCCTTCAGATGATTTTCTTTCCACTAATCAATCAGTTCCAGGATTTTACTTACTCTCCAAACCAAAAGAAAGTTCTAGCCCAAAAAAACTTGATTTTCTTTATCCAAAACTTGAAGGTTTGTCACAAAGCAAAAGAGTGACAGCTCCAAAAATTGTAAAACCTCAAAACTCTTCAATGAAAGAGGTTAAAACGAGTGTTGGTCCAAAAGACTTTCAAGTAGATTTTCTATCTAAAATGAAAAGAAGTACAGCAACAAGTTTTGGAGGATTAGATTAACACTACAAGATATAAATGGAAGATTAACATTGTAAAATAAAAAAAAATGAATTTTAGTCACTCATCATCATCGCTTATAACATTCTTTTTAAAACCAATCTTTAAAGATCCTGCAACAAAATCATTATTTTATTTTATAATTATTAATTTATTATTTATGATTGTTGAATTATTTTTTGGATTTTATAATAATTCACTAGGATTAATATCGGATAGTGCTCACATGTTTTTTGATTGTGCAGCATTAATAATAGGATTATATGGTAATATAATGTCTAAATGGAAAAGTAATTCAATTTATACTTATGGATATGTAAGATATGAATATTTAAGTGGATTTATTAATGGAATATTATTAATATTTATTTCAATTTATATTTTAATAGAATCAATACACAGATTATTTGATCCACCAATTGTTTCTACAAATCAATTGTTAATTGTTTCAATAATAGGTTTATTTATTAATTTATATGGTGTTTTTCACTTTCATCAACATCATCATCATGGAGATGAATGTTCTCATCAACATGGTCACCACCATCATCACAATGAATCTTGTAATCATCATCATTCAGAACATCATCATCACGATGAAAATATTTATGGAGTTTATTTACACATGTTAGCAGATGCCTTAGGAAGTGTATCTGTTATTATTTCAACATTAATTGTACAATATTTTAATATTTATATTGCCGATCCTATTTGTTCTTTAATTATAAGTATATTTATTTTACTAACTAGTTTCCCTTTAATTATTTCTTCATCTAGAGTTTTATTACAAAGATCTCCAATTCAATTAGATAATTTCTTAAATGAAGTTACAAAACAAATTTTACAAATGGATAGTATAATACAGATAAATAACATTCATGTTTGGACTTTAAAATCAAATAAATATATTGGTAGTTTAAAAGTATTAGTTAAAGAAGATGTTAATGAAATTATTTTATTACAAAATTTACATAATTTATTTACAAATATTGATATGACAATAGAAATTGAAAAACCAACGCAAATTGTATAATGTGTAATTTCCTAAAATGTACAAAAAATAAAAAATTTATTGAAAATAATTAAAATACTGTGATCCAACACTGGATATTGCCTCTAGTTTTCTAATAATCACAGAATACATTTTTTCAACTCTTTTATATCTATCACTCATTACTTTATAAGCTCTTAATAACTTTGATACTTGTTGGAAATAATGTAAATCCTTAGGTGTTATTTCCCCACAAATTAACCTCGATTGAACACTATTAAAACGTTTCACTACAAAGTTAGCAACCATTGACACAAAGTGAACTATTGCAACTGGACAATAAATAAAGAAATCTCTTGTAGTTGCTTCTATCACAGAATCAACTAAAACATCTACCTCTTTACCATCAAACCCTGTAGCCATAAAAACCGCAATATTTACAGCATCAAACACAATATCCTTAATCACATGAACAATTTGATGTTGTTCATTCGTAAAAGGATTAACAGAATTATCCATTGCGCAATACTGTTTCAACACTTGATTCAACCTTAATATTATAGGTAACGTTTCCATTGTTAAACCACTCTTCAAGGCCTCATCAAACTCATTAGGTATCTGTACACCACCCTTCATTAATACAAACTCTTTTAAACCATTCCAAAGAGAACTTAAATCTTCAACATCTTTAAATCTAGAACATATACTAGCCTTACAATACAATTCTCTAACTACTTGATCCCCTTCTGTCATATTCTCAGTATTCAATAAATTCTCATGAAAATACTTTAAGGAATGAAGAAAGAAATTCCCATGTAAATCATCTCCCTCGCCAGCAGCATATAAACCTAACAAACCATAAGAAGCCCTCACAAAAAAGTCATTCATAGCATCAAATTCAGTTCTCAAGTATTGTTTTGCTTCTTTAAAACAAATTTCAGCAGTTTGCGTTTGTCCCATTCGTTGATCCGTTACAGCTTGTATACTAAATAGAACCGCCTTTAATCTCGGATCTAAATTTGAAAAATCTTCAAAGATAATATGCCTCATTTCCTCTTTTTTAAATATTGTTCTTCCTAAACTAACAATATCGAAATAAGCGTCAACTGTTCTTGTTTTTATAAATGTATTTACAAAATGTTGATTTTGTCTTATGGCAGGAGTTTGTAAAGTAGTAAGATTTAAGTCAATTATATTATTTTCTTCATTATTATTAACATTATTATTAGAAATATTATTATTAGTAAAAACTATTGGCACAGGATAGGGCTCTGTTGCCTTGTTTTTCTTATTTTGTTTCTTTTTCTTCTTAGCTGTTTTTTGCTGTGTATTAGTTGTTATATTATTACCACTACTACCACTTGAAGAGGAAGAAGTTGGTGGTGGTGACATGGTCAATTCAATTTCATATAAAGGTTTGTTTTTTGAACCTTTTGTTCTTCCTTTCTTCTTTGGTGTTCTATAAGAACAAATCTTTCCTCTCTTTAAACATTCCATGCAACTTGGTAAGTGTTTACTACATTTCCTTTTTATTAAATAGACGTTTGAATTATGAATTATTAAATATTCTTTACTTACTTGTGAATACTTCTACAATTTACACATGCTATTGAGTGAAATTTAGGTTCGTTATTCTCATTATTCTCTTCCGCAGCACTTGTTATTGCTTTATTATTATCGATGTCATTGTTTTCTATATGTACAATAGTTTCCGCAGCACCAATATTATTATACTTATTGGATAAGTTATTATTATTATCGCTATTTATTATACTAGAATTATATTGAAGTAACGAATCAAAGTTATAATTTGAAGTAGAACCATTGTTTAGAGGTTCACTTACAGGCATTCTTTTTTTTCTAATTGTCCTCAAACAAACGCAGCCTTTCCTGAAACACTCTTTGAAAAACTGCCTCTTTTGAGTTCTTAGATTACTTCTATTATAAAACAATTTTTTTGGTTTGAAAGCTTTTCGTTTACATGAGCTAAGTATGATTGTTGAGTTTAAAGGAAAGAAAACCTTTCAAAAAATGTCAATGCTGGAACATGGTGTAAAATTGAGAGGAAATAAAAGAAAAGAGGAAGGAGAAGATTCGTCTCCGATATCATCGTCAATAGATTATAATGATAAATCGAAAAAGAAAAAGAAAAATTTACAATTCTATTCAAAAATTATTTTTCTGGTTATTATTGTTCTTTTCATCTTGTCACTAATCTTCTATTTTTTTGTAATAAGAAAATCAACTAATGATGATTCAACAACAATTAAGCCTGAAGAAGAAAAAGATCTTATTGATGAATCAATTACTTTAAGAAAAAAAGAAGAAGAAAATATTTTAAAAGAAATTTTTCAAATTGATTTCACTGAAGATAAAGAACTATTAAATTCCGAACAAAATACATTTACCTCCGTTCAATTAAGTGATATTCAAAAACAATTTAAAACATCTTCTTTCATTGAATATCCCTATTCCCTTTCCCATTTGAATTTACCTTCTATTGAATCCCTTCTTTCCACTTCCTTTAAGGCTTCTTCTCCTCATTTACAAACATTTTTTTCAAAACTTAAAAAATTATCTGTAGAATCTACAATTAACAAGGCTAACACTGATGGTGTTCCCCCTATAAAAGTTTTACTATTAGGAGTTAGAAGAAGAAGAAGGCTGAAAGGAGGGAAAGGTAAATGGAGATGGATAGGTAATAAGAATAATAATGCATGTTATGATAAGGGATTACATAGTTCGTTAAAGAAAGAATTAAAAGAAAGGGGTTTGTTGGAATTGTTTTCATTGACTACCTTAAAGAAAGAGGAAGATTGGAATAATAAACGCAAAGAAATTAGATTAAATAATAATGAATTGAATAATAATCCTGTTCAATTATATTGTTTTTTAAATACCAAAGCTTATTCAAAAACTAGAAATACCTTAATACAATCGATAATGTCTGAAGAAAATTCTTTTTTACTTTATGGATTAATGGAAGAAGACTTTGACCGAAATGAAAGTGACAATAATGAAAAAGTAAAATGGGTTTGGATTCCTTCTTCGACAACTATTTCAATTAATACTTTTACTTCATTACTTTTTTCTAATAATAATGATGTTATTGAAATTATTAATGAAGGATTATTGAAAGCTTATTTGTCAACGAATGGGGCTATTGAAAGAACGAAAGAAAATACAAAGTTAATAGACTTAAAGGATCTTTTACTTTCACCTATTATAACTGAGGGTAACTTAAAAGAGATAAAGAAAAGTAAGAAAAAACAGCAACAATTTTTTCTTATAAAACCTGGGGTAATTGAAACAATTAATAATGGAATATTTAATTTATTATTATTTAATAAGTTTGCGCCTAAATTTTGGATAAACACTTATTGGCACATTTTAACAGAGTTTACACAAGTGGTTAAAAGTAACGAAAAATTACAACCATTAGATTACAATATTTTTATTTTACAGTTAAATACAATTTTACTTGATTCTTCTTTATATAAACAGTTTAAAAAAGTGATTGACATAAGTAAAGGTTATTCAATTACTGAAATGAATGATAATTTAAAGACATTAGGTGTTATTCCAACAATTTCATCTAAAGAAGAAGCATCTTGTAATGTTTTAAGTTTAATATTAGAAAAAGAAGAGGAATTAAAATTAATCAGTGCCACTAATAATTTAATGTTTGATTTATCTCTATTTATTTATCGTCATAAAACACTTTTAACAGAAAAATATTCTTTAATAATAAGTAATCAAATTGAATTTGTAAAAAGAATGAAATTATATCATCCAAATGTTTTTTTAATTAAAACAAATGATATGACCATAGTCTCTTCCATCATTCAACAGTATTGCACATTAAGTCTATTTACTTCTTCAACTATACCAACAAGAAATAATATGAAAAAACAAGCAACTCCAACTCATTCATTATTGTCAAATACAGCACCTGAGTTTTATATTTATAACATGACGATTAATGTCACTACCACTAATACAAATGGTTTAAGAAATGAATGGAATTTATTTTCTTTTGGACAGAAACAATTACCACTTAATAATATTTTACAAAATATAAATCAAGATAAAAAAGAAATACAATATACTACTAATATACTATTACAAAATACAAATGGTGAACTTAAAAAAAAGAAAAATTCTCTTCTCCATTTACAACAAGTACCTTTACATATTGCTCTACAAGTTAATGATTTCCATATTTTTGGAGGATTAGAAAGAGTTGTCATTGAATTAAGTTTACATTTACTTTCCTTTCCAAACATCAAAGTGACATTTATTAATTGTGGAAAAGAAGGTACACCAATGGAAGAGATTAAAAAATATGAAAAGAAATTTCATAAAATTATTACTGTAAAGAATGAAAAGGAATATGAAGAATTATTAATTAATGAAAGATTTGATTTTGTTCATTCTCACTATTCCATTTATGGTATTAAATTGTGTCACACTTATCAAATACCTTTTATTCAAACAGTACATAATCAATATCTTTGGTTTTTTGAAGAAAATAATTTATTTAATAGCTATAAAGAAGCAGATAAATATACTACTTTATACACAGCTGTTTCTTCAGATGTAGCAATGTATTCTGATATTAAATTAGAATTAAGTGTAGATAAGATGATAATTATTAGAAATGGTTTAGATCCAAATCGTCTAACAAGTAGTTGTAGTTTACTTGCCAACAAGAAGAAACAAAAACAAGAAAAGAGTATGATTTGGAAAAGTATTATACCAACATCAACAACAATTCAAGATATCGATGATAATACTTTTATTATTGTACAAGTAGCTACTGTAGCCCCTTCAAAAGGACAACAATATCTTATAAGAGCATTTGAAAGGGTAAAGAAAACGTTGTTAGCTTATGGTTTTAAACCCTTATTGGTATTTGCTGGAAGGATTGAAGATCATGCTTGGAGAAAGTTTTTATTAAGATTAACGTTACAATCAAATGTTAGGGAAGATGTTGTTTTCTTAGGTTCATTAGAAAGTAAGAAGATTTCATGTTTATTACAAATTGCTGATATGATGGTTCATCCTTCTCTGTTAGAAGGGTGGTCATTAGCAGTGGCTGAAGGGATTTATATGAAGAAAGATTTGGTTGTTACTAATGTTGGAGGAAGTGGAGATACAGTAGAAGCCTTTCATGCAAAGTTGGGTTCTTCTAGTCCTATTATTGCTAAAGTAATTGATCCTCCTTATATTTCAATTCTTAACGATGGTGTAGATATGCAAGAAACTCCTAGAAAAGAATTTAATGAATTTGTAGATAATTTAGCCTCAACAATTAACGAAGTGATAAGGGAAAGAGCTAATAGAAATTTACTGACAAAGAAGAAGAAATATTCTTGGGAATATAATAGGAAAATGAAACAATTACATTCTTCATTTATTTATGATGCTTATAGAAAGTTATATTATTTATTGAAGGCAACAGGGAATAATATCGAAATAGTTCAAGATACATTTAGAAATGAATACATGTAATAATAGTTTGTTTATGGAAAAAGGCTTTGGTCAACTTGGTTTATTTTACTTTCTTTACATCTTGATCTTCTTCTTCTGAAGATACTTTTCTTTTTCTCTTTGAATTTTCTTTCTTTCTATCCATTTCAGATTTAGATTTACTTTTACACCAAAAAGGCTTAGTTATTGCAACAACATTATCTGTCTTTAAATCTACTAATTGCATAAAACAAATCTTCTTATTAATTAAACTAGCTGTTGTTGTGTTATTCTTACTTCTCTTTCTTTTCGTTTTCTTTTCATCTATTATTGTACAACTTAAATTCTTTTCTAAATACTCTACAATAGCCTTCTTTCTTTGACTTCTTTTATTTGTATCTTCTCTTTTAATTGTAAAACTAACAGAAGAATAATCATTATCTTTCTTCTCAAAGTCCTTTCTTAAAAACCTTCTTTCCAATAAAGAACATGATGATTCATAACTTTCAATCTCATCATTATTTAATAAAATTCTAATGTCAACTGCAAAGCCTTGTTCTTCCTTATTAACATCTTCTTCTACTTCTTCATTACTTAACAAACTATTTGGTACATGAAATGTAATAACATCATTTACAAATACTGAATAACAAATATCAAATTCTTCCTTATTAAAACTCTTTCTTTTATACTCAACTGTAAATCCAGGAAAACATGAACAACTACATTTCTCTTCTTGTTCATTCTTTAAAGTATTTGTTATCATTGGAATTTCCTTAATTAAACCATTAGTATTATTATTTGCAACGTTATTTGTATTTAGATCCAAGCCTTGTTCTTCTTCTTTTTGTTCTTCAGTATTTAAAGAAGAAGTAGAAGCCTTTTCTTTATCTTCTTCTTCTTTAATTGCTTTCTTTTCTCCCTTTACCTTACTCTTTTTACTTTTCTTTCTATCTCCGCCATTGTTATTATTATTTCTTCTTCTTCTTGTTTTACTTTCAACAATTAGTTTTTCTTCTTCTTCTTTTATTTCTATTTTATTATTAATTGTTGTTGTCTTATTATTATTGTTATTATTAGTAAAACAATTAAGTGACAATGGTGATAATGATCTTTGATTATTATTTGTATTATTATTCATTAAAATCATTCTTCCATTTGTATTTAATGTAGATGATTCACTTAACACATCTAATAAAGATAATTTAGTATTATTATTATTGCTACCACTAACGCAATTATTATTAATATTATTTAAACTGTCACCAATCATTAATTTATCTGAAATATCACCAACAAAAGTGGAAGTGGAATAATCATTATTTTTATTGGCAACACCATCAAACATATTATTTGTGTTTGTATTATTCGTGTTAATAGTATTATTATTAGTAGATGAACAATAACTTCCACTAGATTCACTTGTAGATAAATGATCATAATTAAAATAATTAAATAATGAATCTAAATTATTCATATCATTAAATAAAAATGGTTGATTATTGGAATTATTGCTTAAATAATTATCTAATGAAATATTATCTTGAAAATAATTAAAATAATTTGTATTAATTGCATTATTATTGTTATAACTGTTATTATTATTCATACCACTACTATTCACATGTTGCATGGTTAGAAAAGGAGAAATCATTTCTTCAAATGGTTGCTGTTCATCAAATGCACCACCATAACCTATACCACTACTGCTATTTGCATTAAAAAAGTGATCTAAGTTAATAGTTTCAAAAAGCATACCATTTGTATTGGTATGATGATGATTACTACTATTGTCATGTCCTGTCATCTCCATTGTGTTTGTTTATTTGTATAACGCTAAATAGTAGATTTTATAGAAGAGTCTGAGAAAAGCTTTCACTATTAACTAGTGATTGTTTTTTTATGTGTATTGACTGGTTTTTAACAGGACCACTTTAAATTAAATAGCATTTGACAGATCTTTTAAAGATAATCGATTTGAACTTATTAGCTGTAACAGTCCATTTGTTTTTGTGCAAGTAGTTAATATTTAGAAATACGTAGTCTGTATTAGATCAGAATTACAAACCAAAATAAAGCGAAACGGTGATGGTGAAATATTCCAATTGCTAAATCGTGCGGAATTTGATATTTTTGTTTGATGGATGATATTATTGTTTTGGGAGAATGTTTTAGCTTTTTGGTTTGTCATTAAATTAAAGAAAGTGGGACAACTAATTTGTGTTGTCCACCAAAAGGAATTACTTGTGAGTAGGCATAATGTTGTGTTGGGTTGATCAGTAAGTCACCAGATTAAATCATCTTTTGATTAGGCATTGTCTTTAGTGTAAGATCGTTGTGATCTTAAAGGTAATGTAATCTAGTCACTATCTATGAATTGTAGTAATTCATCACCACTGGAATTGTTATCTTCACTCGTCTCATTTACTACTTCTGGTAATTTTGATACCTGTTGTTGTACTTGAATACTGGAACTTGATCTACTACCGTTATTGATGTGATTATTATCTACTTTCTTTAATTCTTCTTCTTTCCTTTTTCTTCTTTTTGAGGAAGTAAGTAATTGTTTAATAGAGGTATTGCTCTTTGTTCTGACTATACTTCTTCTTTTAACAGGTTTCTTATTGCCTTTCCTCTTAGTGTTACTATTAGTGTCGATATAATCCTTATCATCATCACTAGTACAACTGGAAGTAACATTAGTAATGACAATGTCACTGCCTGACGAAGAAGAAGAATAAGCATTACTACTGTCACTATCACTTCCCTCACTATTGCTACTGTCACTATTGTTATTAACCTTAGTAAGACTAAAACGTCTACCTATCGCTCCAGTACAACTTGGAGATCCACATTTACAAATTTGAATATCTTCTTTCTCTCCATAAATTGTAAAATTATAATTATATGTTATCTCTTCACCAAATGTTATATCTTTATTCGCAAATATACCAACTCTTTCACTTCCATTTACTAACCATATTTGTGTATTACAATTTGGTGAACAAGAATGATTAATAAATCTACCTATATTTCCCATAATTGTAGCATCAATAATTTCATTATCATTTAAATTCATACAATAGAAATGATAATTATTTTGTTGATATTTAGTTTTTGTTCGTTTTTCAAATTCTTTTTTAGTAATTAATTCACCAACATATTCAGTTATAAATTGACCTTTCTTAATAATTAATTCATTACATTTTACACCAATACCTTTTTCTTTAGATTCAAAACAAATAATATTTGGATAATTTCTTTTTGTAAATAAATGATTAAAACAATTTTCACCACATTGACATGAATCTAAACATTCTACTTGAGATAAATAATTTAAACATTCATTTGGTACACACATTGTTGTACACATACAATGTAAATCTTCTTCTTTTCTCTTTTTCTTATTATTATGTTTATTATTTAATGGTTTCCTTCTTACATTTTCAAAAATATAAATAAAATTAGAGGGGATAGCTTGTTTAGTGAAGTTTAAAAAGTAAGGCTGAATATCAGAATAAGAAGCAACATTTGTAGGATTTAATTTTAATAATTCTTGTTTTAATGGAATTAAATTTGTATCAATTATTATATCATTTGTTTCATCATTTTGAATTATTTTAGTTTCTAAATTATTGTTATTGTTATTATTATTATTATTAATACTAATTATTTGTTTGGTTTGTTTTATAACATTATCTTCTTCATTGTTACTATGACTAAGGCTGAAAGGCTTTGCATTAGGATAGTTAGAAATTTCGGGATTGTAATTAATTGAGGTTAGAGTATCAAACAGATGAGGGAAAGAAGTAGATGTAGAAGGGATAGAATCTAAATGATGAATAAGATAGTTTGGAATAATTACTTTCTTTCTCTTTGTTCTTCTTTTCCCTCCAATAGAACCTGCCTCAAATTCAATTGCATTTCTTGTACATTTAAAAAATGAAGAAAAGACAACGTCTTTTAGTGGCGGGCTTGTTTGTTGTTCGTTAGAAGTAGAGGTTAAGGATGCACTGCTGCCGGGAGTGGAAGAAAAAGCTCTTGTTGGTTGAAGAAGAGCAGAAGAATGTTCGGAGTTTGATGAAAGAAGAGGAATAGGTTTATATTTTCTTCTTCTCCTATTAATTTGTTGAGGAATATTAGTTGATGTATTGTTATTATTGCCAGGTACCAGATGATGAAAGTCGTTCGTAAAGCCATTTAGGCTTGGTTCGGTTACACCATTCATTTTTTTGGCGGGAACATAGAATTTGCTTTTTGTTTGTTTTTGTGGAAGGTTTACTTGTTTTAATTTTTGAAGGCGGTTCATTATTTATTTGCACCTTTATTTATTGTATAATACCGTATTGTATAATACTATCAAACTATTATGACAACTTTCAAACTTTAGGTGCAATAGACTTTTTGAAACTTTTTTAACATGTTAAAAAGAGAAGTAGTTGTTATTCTAAACTTTGAATCCTTGTCTGTCATACAAGCAATTAATTGTTAACAAATGGAAAAAAGTAACAGAGATAAGAGATAATGGATGGGGAATGACGATTCTTTATCTCAGGCAAACTTGTGAATATCAGAAACTGTAATTTACTCGCAGCTAACCATTTTCCAATTAAAAATATTCAGACCGCACGTTTGCAATTCCTTTAGAACGCGTTCAAAACCGTTTCCACTTTCTTTTGTTGGCTGAGGTGTCCCTAATTTGTGCTTTGTTAATGGTCTACAAATGCTGCAACAATCCGTTTTAATGGAGACCTTGGGTAGGTGTATGGCTTTCTGGATAAAAATCGCGACAATAAGAACGATTTTTTCTTCACAAGTATTTATCCTCTAAAAAAAACATTTAGAATATATCACGGTAATTACTACGAGAGTAATGTCACAACCACAGACAGAAGTAGCTCCAAGAGAGGAGAGTAATAACAATAAGAAGAGTGTAACAATGGGTACATCTAATATAAATGAAATTGAACTGCAAGAAGATAGTAATGCTTATAACAACACAGTAGCAATTGATATTCCAACAGGTACGAATCACAATGAAAAAGATAACAAAAGTGTTGCTAGTAAAACAAGTAAAGCATCAGGCACAGAGTCTGCTAGGTTATCCACAAATGGTTTAGTTGTAAGAATAGATACATCATGCGGTGCATTTGAATTATCACCAATGAAACTTTGTTCCCTTGTTGGAATGCTTCTGACAGTATTTGCCTTTGTTGTTTTAGCAGTTTGTTTAACTACAACCTTTGTATTTCAAAATTATAATGATGTTGAAATTTTAATCGTAAGAGGTGACATTAAATCATACAGAGATACATTAACTTCGTCATGTTACTTGGCATACTATTCAGATATGCCAAACTTTTATATAGACCTTTATAACCAAACCAATATAAAGTACTTGGATTCATTTGAATATTTACAAAAAATTTTTCCTGAAGGATTTAAAGATGGTTGGTTAAATAAATATGTTGGAGAAAGATCTCTTTCAACTTTGGAACAAAGAATGCTTTCTGATATCGAAAATGGTCGTAAACAACAAGCTGGAAATTTATTATTTTCAAATCTTTATATTGATTTATTTGGCAACTTTTCAACAGATTTTGATAAGGCATTGAGTTTAGCGATAGATTCACAAAGAGATCAAGATAAAAGTGTTTTAATTAGTGCATCTGTTGGATTAGCTGTGATTATAGTTGCTTTATTTACTTTAGTTCCAATTATGATTGGTATCTTTGCATTGGCTTTCAATAGAGAAAGTGTTAACTTGAGAAGAATTAAAAACGCTAATGCTATCATGTTGATGGATACAATGAGTAATGATAAATTAAGGGAGATTTTTAAGAAACATTGTGAGACTGAATATTCATTGGAAAACTTTAAATTCTTAGAGAAAGTTACTTTATACAAAAGATTATGTGAACAATCATTTGAAATTCAAGAAAAACTATATGGCACAGATTCTTCTTCAAATGATAATTTATCACATGTAGAATCATCAACTACCAATAATTCAAATACAAGTAAATCATCAAATGGTAAAGTAAGTGAAAAAGATTTAAAGAATATTGAGAAAAAGAAATATGAAATGGCATTTGACATTTATACAGATTTCTTAGATGTTAGAGGTGGAAATTCTGTAAATATAAGTAAACATTTTATTGAAGAAGTTAAAACACAATTAGATAATTTTAATACTGGAGTGACAGAAATATTACCTGAAGTTTTATTTAATAATGCAGCAAGAGAAATTTCAATTGTCATGTTAGATACACATCAACGTTTCAAAGCTTCATTAGCTTTCCAAAAACAAATGAAAATTAAAGGTTTAGATAAAAAGAAAACTAAAAAACAAAAGGAATAATTATAATCTTATTACAAAGAGTTTTGTAAAATTTTGTAAAGTTAATTTTTTTTAACAATAATTGTAAATAAAAAAAATAATGTCAGCACTCGTTCCAATTTTAACAGCCATTCCAGTGTTTTTAATGTATTCTTTTATGGATGTAAAACAAGCAAGATTTTATCTTCAATATTTTCAAGATTTAACAAGAGAATGGAATAAAACAGAAGGACCACTTTCCGATAAGAACAAAAAGAACATGATAGATGAAGATGGCACGTACATAAAACAACTATTAAGAAATGACAAGGAATATTTAAATAGAGTAGAAAAGGAATTTGAAAGTATCATTGCCAATCAAATGTTAACAACAGAAGATTAAGGTTATAATTATAATAATTTTTAATAAGGAAGTGTAATAATTTACAAAATTTACATTATCAATGCATGAAAAGCATGATAACAAAATGAAATAAATAATAAAATAGAAATCAATTGTCTTAAAGAGAATAAACTAGATGCAGCATCTGGATTTGAACAATCAATTGTAGTTTGAAAACCAGCATCACAATCACATTGACCAGTCTTTGAATTACAAGTACCATGTCCATTACAATTATTTGGACATTTTCTTAATTCACAACTAATTCCAGTCCATTCACCATCACATGTACAAATACCAATTGAAGTATCACAAGTACCATGACCATTACATTTTGGATCATCACAATCATATAAACTACAATCATAACCTGTAAATGTTGTATAACATGCACATAAACCTGTAACTTGATCACATTTACCTTTATAATTACAATTTCCAGGACATGTACGTGTTCCAGTTAAAACTAAAGTATGATCTGTACCTGCACTAACATCTAAAGCAATTTCATTACCAGGGAATGTTAATAAAGTTGGTTGCCAAACATTATTAAAATGTCCTAAACCTAATTGTCCTTCTGTATTTCTACCAAATACATAAACTTTTCCTTCAGTTGTCAATAAAATTGTATGTGCTCCTTCAGTTCCAGCAACTGACATTTTTAAAATATTATTTGGAATATTTGGATTAATTATTGGATTTCTAATTTGTGTACCATAAATAGAAGGATTTAAACCTAATTGACCATATGTATTATCACCACTAACATAAACAGTACCATTATTTAAAATTATAAATGTTGCTGTACTTCCAGTATAAATTGTTTTAATATTTAAAATTCCATCAAACACTCCAGGTTGATTAGGATCAACACCACCAACATAACGGAAAGTACTTGAAACAAATAATGCAGATAAACCTAATTGACCTACATCATTATTACCTGAAGCCCATGGTTTATTATAATAACTAACTGGACCACTACCACCACCACCTTGTTGTTCAACTGATAAATAAAAAGAATGTAATTGATTTGCAACAACTTTTGCAACATTTGAACGGGAACGTAATGGAATTGTACGTGTGGCAGTAAAATCAGGTAAACCAATCTGTCCTTTTGTATTACCACCTAAAATAAACATATCCCAAATAGTACTAGTTGCTGGATAATCATTCTTTCTTCTTGCTTGTAATAAAGTATGAATACCACCTGCACTTATATCATTAATTAAAGTTGTACCATTATCAAATTGTACCATTGTCACAGTTTTATAAATTGTTGAAGTTGGTTTATTATCACCGAAATTTCCGTATCGGTTAGAACCTAAACCGTAAATAGCTAATGAATCATTTTGTAAAAAGATAATATTCATAAATAAATCTGCATCAATATAAGTTGCACCCATTGAGATTTTAGAAATGTTTTTTTGAGCTAATTCTGGAATAATTCTTGGTGTAAACTGATCTAACGGTAAAGTTGGATTTAAAATATTGTAAGGAGAACGGTTTTTACCCCAACCTAAAGTTGTACCAGTTTTGTATTGTGTTGCAAAGTTAATATAATAACCTGCATAAACATGTTCTATATTTGATGGGATATTATTTACTTTAACTGGATTTGGATAGTAAACTTGATTTCCAGCACCATCAATTTTACCCATTGAATAACATAAACCTTCACTTGTCAATAAAAATGAATTTTTAGTTGATGTTGTTAAAATTGATTTAACTGTACGTCCAACTGGAATATTAGAAGTACCAAAATTTGTAGCAGTATCAACTCTAGTTTGGAATGGTTGTATACCTAATTGACCTTCACTATTATCACCACAAACATAAATTCTATTTTGATCTGTTAATAATAAAGTATGTTGTTGACTTATTGAGATACTTTGTATATTACCAATAGTAGGTAACGCTGGATTGATATTTGTTAATAAAGTTGGTAAAATATATTCATTTAAGTTATCTGTATGACATAAATTTAATTGTTCATTAAATCCCCAAAAGTAAAGTTCATTTCCATTAGTAGCTAATACACCCTTTTTAAAAATTGAAATTTCTTTGACATTTGAAATGACTGGAACGAGAGTTGGTGTTGCAATTTGTGTAGTTGTTGTATTTACACCTAAAACACCTCTATCGTTAAATCCACTAGCATAAAGTTTGTTATCAGTTGTTAATACAAATACGGAACGATCGTAACCTACAACTTTCTTTACGTTATTGTTGTAAACGTTACCTGTATTGGCACCGGAAAGTAAGGTTGGTGTTAAAACGGGATTGGTAATGGTTGCTAAACCCATTTTATTGAAATCATTGTTACCCCAAGCGTAAAGAGCATTGCTATCGTCAACTAGGAAAGAGGTATCACCAACTGCAAATACGTTATTAGCGCCAGTAATTGCTGGTAATAAAGTTGGTACAACCATTGAATTTAAAGTATTACTTAATTGACCATATTCATCTACAAATAATTATAATTATTATGGTTTAAAAAATTAATTGAATAAAAATTAGCATACAACATTTCAACCAACACAATGAACATAAAATTAGCATACAAAAAACCTTTTAAAATAAAAATTACTTACTTTCTCCAAAACCATAAATCTCCTTATTTTCCAATACCATCAATACATGTCTATTACCACAAGCTAAACTCTTAATAGGAGAACTAAAACTTTTTATCAATTGAGGTGTAGTAAAAGTACCAGTCTTATTCAACCCTAATAAACTTGCTTTATCATTTCCTACAGTACCAAAACCATAAATTGCATTCTCACCATTTGATGAAATAGTAAAGAAAACTCTAACTTGACTAAAAGTATCAAATGAAGTACACATATTAGTTACAGTTTTACCTTGGAATGAATCAATTTGTTGTGGGATAGAATAATCTTTTTGTCCAAGTTGTCCATAAACGTTAGAACCAAATGCGTAAACTGCACGGTTGTTAATTGTATCTTCGTTGGTACTTTTATAATTTCTTCTATAATTAACTTGTTGATAATTGTTTTTATTATTTGCTGCTGATGCTGCTAATATTGTTGTTGTTGTAGCTATAATTGAAAGGAATAGAATGAAGAAGAAAAGTAGCATGGTGCTGCCACTTGTCATCCTTGACGATGATGACCTATTATTCTGCATTCTATTAATGATAGGTAATCGAAGCATTATTTTTTTTTTGACTGTTAAAAAATAAGGGCTGGATATTGAGTGTTGTTTAACATCAACAAGTTTGATGTGACAAGACATTTGAATAAAATTGGGCAATGGGTTTGGCGGTGAAAGCTATTACTGTAGTTTAATTAGATGTGTTATGGTTTGAATCGATGAGGATTCGGGTATAATTGCTTTCATTATATTCTGCTATTGGATTACATAAGGAAGAGGATGTTTTGTTGAAGAAGCTTTATAGAAGTTGAAGGAACGATCTAACCATTGGGAGGTATTTTCGTTGTAAGCCTCTTTAACGTTAAAAAATATACGTTTTGTTCTAACCGGGAACAAAACTGCAAAGAAATATAAACTGTAATCTACCAAGAAGATTATTATTTTAAAGTTGTAAGAAAAGAAAGTGAAACTACAAGAAAATGAAACTTATCGCAGAATTATTGTAAACCTTAATTTTTTTTGTAAATTATTTATTGGCCAACCAATTTCTTTAAAACTTTATCATATCCTACAGCCATAAAAGTTTGTTTTGGATATCTATTTGGATTATTAATATGTTTTTTAATACCTTCCACTTGTCCAACCCTTTCATGTAAATTTAACACATTTACAAATTCTTTTAAAACAACTTGTTTTACATCATCTCCTAAAACTTCAATTAAATTATCAATGATATAAAATAACCAAATATCTGCAACAGATAGTTTTTCATTAGCTAAATAAGTTTTTCCTTGTAAAGCTCTTTCAAATTGTCCAAAAATTTTTGGTAATCTTTCTTTTAAAACCTTTTCAATTTTTCCTTCAATCAAACTGTCATTCACTTCTGTCATTCCACTATTATCAGTATTATTAATATTATTAGCAACAGGATAAGAAATAACAAATGGGGATTTTAAACAATCATAGATATCTGAAATTCCTTCCATAAATTGATCAATTAAAGCTTCTTCTTCAATTGTTGTTCCCATCAATCCATACTTTTTACTGACATATCTTAAAATAGAAGAAGATTGAACTAAAGAAATTTCTTTATTTTGAAATAGTGGTAATGCATCAAATGTTAATTGATTAGAAGAAACTAAATCTTTGAATTCTTGTGTTTTGTTTATTGGATGCCAAATGCCAACACCAATATCTTCAAAATCAACATTAGCTGCGTGTAAAACGAGTCTAATAATTTCTGCTTTTCCTCTTGATGAAAAGTATGTTAATCTTGGCTTTTCAATGTTTTGCGACATTTTTTTTACATTCTAAATTTAATTTTACCACCCATTACCCACATTACAGTTGAAATAATAGCTGAAATACTTTCCTTGATGAGTATGCTGTGTGTCCCGCATAGTCCAGTGGCTAGGATACCTGGCTTTCATATTTATAGCGAAGATCCCAGGAGGCCCGGGTTCGATTCCCGGTGTGGGAAATTTTTTATATTGGCTGGTTTGAATGAATATTGGTTTAATTAATTTAAATAAATAGTTATAACAAATAAAATAATAATTTACAACAAGTATCAGTTTTAAATAATTTGTGAAAATAAGAATGAAATATTTTTATAAAAACAAAAAAATAATTCAAAAATTACTTGTATATTAATATAAAGATAAATTAAAAAGTTTTTTTTAAGTATATTTTTTTTAAAAAACATTACTATTTTAAAGATTACAAATATTGAATTAAAAATAAAATTTATTTTAACTCTTTCTTTAATAAAATATATTATTATTATTATTTTTTTATATTTTTTTTTACAAATGTAACCATAAATAAAATAATAATTTTTAATATTTTTTTCTAATAAACTATAATAATTTTTTAAATAAAATTTCTTTTCTACTTTAAAAAATTTATAATTTTATTATTTATTTATAAAATAAAAATTTTATTTATTTATTTTTTATATATTATTGTAATTTTATAATTATTAATTTATTGTTTATATTTTAATTTATTATTATTTCATTTAATTTATTACTTTTATGTTTTATTAAATATTTATTATTAATATTATTAAAATAATATAAAATATTTAAATATTTATAATTATATATTAATTATTTATTTAATATTTTAGCAGTTTTAATGTGATTATATATAAAATTATATATAATTTTCTTTATTTTCATATAAAAATAAAATAAAAAAACTTAAATAAAATATTTTTTAAAACAATTTTAGAATAATTTTTTAATTTTTTTTTTAAAAATAGTTTATTATAAAATCTTTTAATATTTACTATTTTTACTAAATTTATAAATAAAAAATTCAAAAGTTATAAAAAAAACTATAACAAAAAAAATTATTAAAAATCAAAATAAAAAAGCAAAAAAATTTATGAATTAGTTTTTAAATAAAAAAAACAAAAATATATAATTTTTTTAAAAATATATAAATCGAAAAATCAAAAAGATAAATGTTTTAGATAAAAAAAAAGAAAAAAAAACTATCATTTATATTAGTTAACAAATTATTAATTAATTTTTCAATTAATCTATTAATCAATCTTTTAATCAATCTTTTAATCAATCTTTTAATCAATCCTTTTATCAATCTTTTAATCAATCCTTTAATTATCTTTCAATCAATTTTCTAAATTTCTAATTAAACTTGTATTTAAATAATTTATATGAATTAAGTTTTTAGTTAAATTTGTAATAAAATTTATAATTAATTTTCTAATTAGATCTTTAATTAAATTTTTAATTATATCATTTTTAATTATATTATTTTCAGTTATATTATTTATATTTTTTTAATTATTAAAATACAATTTATTATCATTATTATAAATATAATATATTAATAATTTTCTATTACATCAAACTAAATTTTTTTATATTTTTTATTAACTAACCAACTATTTATTTCACTAAATTTAAATTTCACTAAATTTCATTAAATTTTTAAATTATAATTTAAATTTCACCAAATTTAAAAATATTAATTTCTCTTTTTTTATATATTTACAAAGTTTATTTTTAATAATTTTATTTATACTTTTATATAATTATTTAATTAAAAATATCTAATAAATATTTCTATTTAATATTATTTTTCTTTATAAATTTATTAATTATAAAACTTTTTATAATATTTAAAAAGTATAATTTATAAATAGAAATTTATAAGATTTAATAATAATATAATATTGATATAAAGTTTAATACCTTTTCTATATTAAAAAATTAATATTTTTTTTATAAATCTTATATAATATATATTTTTTTATATCTATTATTTTTATAAAATTTTAATATTAAATTATCAATATCTTTAAATTTTAAAACTTTTATATATTTTTTATTTTTTTTATATTTTATTTTTTAATTATTATCTTTTTATTATTTTTATAAAAAATATTATTAATAAATTTATATAACTTTTTAACTTATATAATAAATTATTTATTAAAATATTTTTTATTAATTTATGAATTAATATTTTTTTTGAAAATTAATGTAAAATATTTTAAAATAATTTTATTTTTAATATTAAGAAAGATATTAAAAGAAAATGTTTTAAAAAAAATAAATATTTTAATAATATTAACAATAAATTTTTTATTTAAACTAACTTTTAAATTTGAATTTACAAAGACTTTTTGAATATTAAATATTTTATTATAAATATTATAAAATTTGCTCATTAATTTATTATATAATTAAAAACATATTAAATTATATTTTTTTTATTTATTTTGTAATTTATAGTTAAATTAGTTTTAAAAATAATAATAAGATTTTTTAATTTATATTTAATTTTAATATAATTTAAAAATATTATATTTTAAATATTAAAACAAATATATAAACTAATTTAAATTAAAAATAATAAAATAGTATAAATTTATATTAATATTTTAAATAAAATATATTTTTTTAAATTTTATAATTTCACTAAAAAAAACCTCTTACTTTTTACTTTTTTTTTATATTCAATAAAGTTACTTAAAATTAAATTAAATTTTTACTATTTTTTAAAACATTTAAAATATAAAAAGCATTATTTAACAAGAAGAGTTTAAAATTATTAATTTTATTCATAATTTATATAATATTTTTGAAACCTCTTATATTACTAAAAGATATCATTTATAATTAAATAATATAAATGTTGTTTGTATTAAAGAAAAATTATAATAAATATATAAAGAACTAAAAAAAATAACTTTTAAGTATTAACTTATTTTAAAAAGTTATTTTAGTTTTTGGTAATTAATAATAAAGTAAAAAAAGTAATTATTGTTAAAGAAATTATATTTTAAAACTTAGATGAATTAATTAATAAATAGATTTATGATAATTATAAATATTTTATTAGCAAAAACGAGCAAAAAAGATTAAAAAAAGATTAATAGTATTTCATTTAAGTAAAAATAATTCTTTGTAATAATAATAAAATTAGTATAAATTTATATTGTTTTTTAAAAATTTTTTATTTTTAATTTTTTTAAAACAATGTCTCAAACAAAAGTAATATTTTATTAAATAATATAAATTATATTATTAATAGTATAATTTATATTGATTTTGTAAAATTTATATAGATTTTGTAAAATTTTATAAAAAATTTTTTATTTATTTTTCTGTAAAAAATTATAGAATTATTAAGTAATAATATTATTTATTTTTATTCAAATTATTTAGTATATTTTTAATATTTAAATTAAATAAAATAAAATATTTCTTCTTTAATATTTTTTAATAATTATTATTTAAATTATTTATATTATAATTATTATTTATTTAATTATATAAAATAATTGATTTTATATTATATAAATAAAAAATTATATTTAAAAAGATTTAAATAATAAATTAATAAATTATAATTTTTTTATTTAAATTATTTAATATTTCTTTTTTATTTAAATTTTATTTTTTAATAAATTTTTAATATTTTTTTGATTTAAAATTAAAAAATGAATATTTATATTATTTTTATTATTTTTTATTTCAATAATATCATTAATTTACAATAATACAAAGTAATTTTTGTTAATTAATAAATAGTTTTAAAAAAAAAATTAAAATTAATTTTTTTTTTATATTTTTTTTAAATAAAATAATACACATTTAGAACTAGTGTAAATATTGACTATTAATTTATTAATTTACTTCTTGTCTCACTAATAAAAAATGTTAGATTAATTCTAGTTATTAATTTTGATGGGTAGAGTTATTAGAGATTGTACTTTAATTTAAATCATTTCAAACTATACAACCAATTACTAGTTTTTCTTTGTGCTTGTAAATTAGACCGACTGTTAAGGTAAAATTGATAACTCAGTTAAATTCTTATAAATTTCCATAATTTTAAGAACTAGGTTATAACTAATTCTAAATGGTTTAACTCCGTTGTTGGTTAAGAGAAACTAATTGTAAATAAAACCCTTTTGTGACTTCAAACTAAAACTTAAAAGAAGACAAATCAAAAGGAATTTAACATAGTTAGAGTTTAAGCAAAGTTGGAGAATGAAATAACTAAAAAGAACTCACCCAGCTCAATTGTCTTTGTATAAATTATTTTTGTACCACTCAAAGAATCAAAAAATTACAAAAAATCTACAGCACTACAGGTTCCCGAGAAGTCTCCCATCTCAGTACTAATGCAGCCCTACTGTGCTTTACTTCTCATATCGGACGGGATGAGGTGCTTGAACAGTGGTATGGCCGTAGATAGAAAAACGTTGTAGCTCGACATTTAATACAAGTACCCTTCCACAGTAAATACATTGTAAATTAAAAAAAACTAATTTTAATTCAAACTTGTTTACAAAAATTATTTAAAAAACTTTTTGTCATAAAAAACACAATTCCACTCTATTTCCCAAGGTAACGCTTCAAGTAAACAATCAATTAATAAATTATCTACAGATCCATCATCAACTTCATCCTTTACTAAATTTGTTTTATTTTCTTCTTCTTTTTTCTTTGGTGGTACCTGCATTTCCAAATCTTTAAAATCACTTAAAATTTCATTCTTAATATTATATAATTCTCTTTTATCAATTCTTAATGATTCACTTGACATGTTAAATAAAAATTTTCCTCTTAAAAATCTATTATTTTGCATATTAATATATTCATCCATTGTAAAGTACTGAATAGACCAATAAGGATTACAACCTTCATCATCATAAGCATCATGTAATAAAATTAATTTATCACAGATATTTACAATAGCTTTATAAGAATAATGATAATCAATTCTTGTAATTTTTGCTTCAATAAATTTAATTTTTGTAAAAAATTTATCATTTAAAAATTGTGAAATTTCTTTTGTAAATTTCTTTTCTGTTTTATCTAAAAAAGAATTCCATTCTTTAATTTTTTTATTTAATGAAATAAATTTATTATTTTTCATTGAAGTATTTGACTTATTGTCGTTTGTCAAATTATTTATAAGTGATTGCATTTGTTTAATTTGTGTTGTAATTAATTTATTGGTATCGTAAATTTCTTTTGTAAAAATATCCATTTCTTGTAATTGTTCATTTTCTAATTTTCTTTTTTTTGTATCATTTTCTTCTTTATTTTCATTGTCACTATCTTCATTGTAATCGTCTTCTTCTTTTTCTTCATCTTCTTCCTCTTCACTATTTTCTTCTTCTTCATCTTTCATTTCGTTTTCTTTGTCAATCTTTTCTTCTTTTCTTACAGTTATGTCATTTTCATTATTAGTGAGATTACTGACAGTTTCTTTCTTTTCAATTTCTGGACAAGTCCAATTAAAATCTAAAGTATCACTATTTACAATATCTCCATAACAACTATTCCAATCTTTAATATTATATTGTAAATTTGTTGTTGTAAATAATAAATGTTTACGTTCAAAATTATTTACTAAACTATCTATAGTAAAATCTTTTAATTTAAAAAAACTTAAATCTACAGTTAAAAGATAATTTTTACCATCATTTGGATTAATTAAAAAATTTAAAATGTGCCAATGAATTTCACTGGGTAAGTTTTTTAAAAAGAAAGTTTTTGAAATTGATTTATTATTGGTTTCAATAGTTGTTTGTGCTGCTTTGATGTGATTAATTTCCATTTTTTTTTTTATTGGTTTTTGTTTTTCAATTTTTCTGTGAAAAAGTAGAAGTTTTTTGATTGGGAAAGTTTTGTTGTTACAATACAATTTAAATCAAGCGTGGCTTTTGTATAATTAACTTTATGCAACCAGGCACAAATTTTTCTTTATTTACTTGACCCTGAAATTATCTTTTATAAAGTAATGTTATTAATTACTTGTATATCCTTTAAAGTTTGTTAAGGAATTTAAAATCGCATAATCAAACTTCCGTTTAAACCCATTTCTGAGCTCTAACCTCAGATAACTTACAACCCATAAAAAACAATAACCACTTTAAAGGAAAAAATCTACAGCACTTCAGGTTCCCGAGAAGTCTCCCATCTCAGTACTAATATAGTCCTACTGTGCTTAACTTCTCAAATCAGACGGGATGAGGTGCTTTCGCAGTGGTATGGCCGTAGATACTGTGTATATTAAACAACACCCTGTAATTCTAAATGAGCTTAAAAGTAATGGTAATTATGAAATTATAATTTAAACAGGACATTTTAGTACTAAAAATAGGAATTAAACTGAAATATCCCTACCCATTTTATTCAAGGTTATTGTTCCAGTATTAAACTGGTAACTTTGGTAATAAATTATCTAAAAATTTTTCAACTTTTTGTCTACAAATTCTTAATGAAGGTGAATCTCTTGGAGAAGATGCACCTAAGTCTCCACAATGAGCCATTCCTTGAACTAAATAAATATTTTGTTGTTCAACATATTTATTTGCAGTTGTCAATGCAAGTGCGTGCCAAGGATCAATCGTTCCAGCAGTAAACTATTATCATTTCAATAAATATAAATTTTTACAATAAATTAAATTGTAAAAATTATAAAAAAAATATATAAAACTTACAAAAGTATTTGTGGTATCAATATTTCTGGCACCATAATAATCATTTGTAAACTGGATATTAGGTTGTAAACCTTTAATTCCAAAAATATCACTACACTGTTTAATATAATAATTTAATGACAGTCTTTCAGAAAATGGTTGGTTTGGACCCTTAGCATTTTGAAAATATCCAAATTCTACACAAGTTTGCCAAATCCAAGATCTAGCTCCTGCATTATCATTATAAGGATAAATTCTTTCATCTTTTAATTCATCAATCATTTCATTATAATCATTTTCTAAACAAGATTCATTTTGTTCTTGTGAATATAGTTTAACCCAATTTGCAAATGCTTGTAATGCGTCATAATTAACATTTTCAATAATATTACACATTGAAGTAATATTATATTTACTTCCTCCTTCATTATTATATTGAACTATACCACATACTCCTTCAGTTAAGGAAGAAATGAAAGTTGCCAAATCTAATTCATTTTCCATTTTTGAAGGATTACACACATTAAATAGTTGAATTACTTTTTGTTTACCTTCTTTAGTTTTAAGAAGTAATTCAATTTGATCATTTGCTTGTCTAATTCTTTTGGAACAAGAAGGTCCAATGGATTGTGCAACAACTTGCATGTATTCATTAAATTCTAATTTTGCTAAAAGTGGAGCTGATGAGGATAAAGCACCTGTGAAGAGATGTGGGTATTTTTGTTTGATCCAAGCACTTAAATTACCACTGTAGGAACCACCATAAGCTATAAATTTAGTTTGATTTTCATTTATTCCAAATTTGGTAATTAAAAATCTTCTAAAAGTAACGGCATCTTCTAATGCTTGTTGACTTGTTAAATATTTTAAATTGGAGGTTGAAAGTGATTGTTTTGGAACACTCATACCATAATAACGATGTTCTAATTATTATTATTTTTTAAAATTTTAAAATTGCAAAATTATATCATTGTAAAGATAAAAAAAACATACCCATTGAAGCAACTAAAGCACCATAACGTTTTGCATGTTCCAACCAAATTTCATTTCCATTAACATTCATTGAAGAACTAGGAGCTTCTTGACCTAAAACAATAAAAACTGGACCATTCTTTTGTTTATTCCAATATTGTGTGTTAACCCAATATCTTGCTTGAAATGTTTCATTATTTAATGGATTGAAATTATCTAATTTTAAATTAATCCAATCACGTTCTTCCTTTTCAGTTTGTGCCTTATATGGGTTTTGATAGAATTTAGTGTTTAAATGTTGTTTACCAAAACCATTAAAGTATTTAAAATTGTGCTTTTTAATAATTCTGGATTCAACTACCTGTTGAGTGCAAAGTA
This sequence comes from Willaertia magna, assembly GCA_902984215.1. Classification (NCBI taxonomy): domain Eukaryota; phylum Heterolobosea; class Eutetramitea; order Acrasida; family Naegleriidae; genus Willaertia; species Willaertia magna. The sequence continues at coordinate 40,718 of CADWAF010001999.1, forward strand.
GAAGGAGAATTAATGAGATGGTTAAGAGAGCTAAAGGGAAAAGCAGATTAAAACTGCCTTTTATTGACATTTTTTTAATTGATACATTATTCCAATAATAGCTAATTTCTTTTTATACTGTAAATGTAGCAACTCCCAGACTAGAAGTAGCAAATTGGTTCTCCTGTTTGGAGAGAACTGCCATGGTAATCGGCCTGAAAAACTCAAAATCTAGTCTATAACACTAACAGTCCATGACATGGCTTAAGACTATTACAAAATTATCACAAATGACATTTTGTAAAATCTCCCCGTTGCCTATACATCATTAAGACACAATTCAATCCCTTTAAATAAGACCAACACTCCCGGTTTTCATTTAAGCGCGAAAATCACAAAAAACAACATATAAGTCATTAATATATTTCACTAACTATTCACCGCAATTTTGTTGTTAGTTGGTAGCTCTCTTAGTGTTGTAGCGTTAAATATTAACTTTAACAACAATCGCTAAAGAAAAGATTAATTAAAAAAACCTCAATGAATCAAATTATTTGGCGTTCCCTTCCAATTGAATACTTTGCTGTTGAATTTTTAAATTTAAATGAAAAGAACAATGTTTTATATTTAACATCTGGTTCTGTAGATCACGCCAATAAATATTTTCGTTTCCGTTCAAATAAGGATCACAAAATTATCAAGTAAAAATCTGGAGAAGATACTAATTTTATGTTTGACATTCAGGGAAATGTTTACACACTATTAACAGATGAGAATGAAAATGCAAATATTTATAACATCTCATCTAACCTTAATAGCTTTAAAGTGTTGTTTAATAATTTTAAATCTGATCCTTCCATTTCTAAGAATTTAATCGTTACACAAGATAAAACAAAATTAACTGCAATGTTAGGACTGGCAATTAATATTGCTGCAAATAATGACAAAATTATGCCGTGTTAAGAATTGAAAAGAAAACAAATCAAAAGGTTTCAAAAAAATTTAGAGTTAAGGCCAAAGTGGAGAGTGAAATAAATAGAGAAGAACTAATAACTCAGTTATTTTCTTATAGGTTTCCTTAATTTTGAGAGTGAGAAAGCACAACGAATAAATTTGTACATTGGAAAGAATAGAAATTTCATTGGTTGATTATTTGTAAGAAAAAACACCACCATTAACCATAAGAAAACGAAGAATGCAATCTTACGTTTAGTAAAGAAAAAGTCTTAATTTCTAAAACGAAAATAAAATGTAAATAAACGCAGTGTAGTTAAATATAGTATAAGCTGTTGTATTTTAATCATTTAAATGTGCACCCACTTTAACACATAATGCCAAAAAGATATTGTAAAATCATAATTTATTTTAATTTATCAATCTTAAAAATAAATAAATTTCAAATTTAATTTAAACTTGAAATAAATATAAAATAAAAAATACAAACAACAATTAATACACAAGGAAGTGTCACTTTAAAAAGAAATTCTATTCTTTTTTTACTTTCTAGATATTCTTTATTTAAATTTTCTAACTTTTTAATTTCTGTATTTAACTTTATAATTTCTTTATCCCTTACGTTAATTTTCTTTAAATTTAATTCATGATTATCTTTATAATTTTCAATTATTACATTCTTATTTTCAATTTCTTGTTTTAAAGTAAAGAGAAATGTCAATTTTTGTCTTAATTCATTATCTAATTGATTCATTTTAATCTTTTGAATATTTAAATTATTATTTAAATCACAGTTTTTACTATTTAAACTAGATATTTGTAATTCTAATTGTTGAATTTTATTTTTCAATTTTACTTTTTTGTACAAACAACATCAATTATTACAAATAACCAATACTTACATTCTACACATTCAGTTGACCTGTGTTTATTTAAATTTGACAACTTTTCTGTTTTTCCACAATGTTTACAAAATACTTCTAAATTATTTATTTCTTCTTTCATTGCTAAGTTAGAATATAGTTCAATTTGTGAAAAATTCTTCTACAAAGTGGACATTTATTATTTTGAACACTATTCATACATTCTTTACAAAATGATCTTCCACAAGAATGGATTACTGGATTATTTATAATATCTAAACAAATGGGACATTGTAGGTGATCATTAATGTTTTCTTTAACAATAAAATCAATTCTGTTGACATTCATTTTTTTTTTTTGAAAAGTCAACTTGCAAAGCTTTACAATGAAAATTTTTATTGTAATCATTAAATTTTTAAATAATTGTCAAGAATATAAAATTAAAATTCAATCTTCTTCACTTTTATTAATTGTTGTTGTATAAATTGGCCAATTCTCAAATATTTCCTTACAATTCGCTTCCTTTGGAATTTTATCTTCAAGAAACTCTTTTAACCAATCTAATTCATTAGGAACATCTTCTTCACTTAATTTTAAGTATTCTCTCACTAACGTTCTTAATGCCTCCTTATCAATTACAAAGTCATCATTGCCAACACGTTTCATTTCTACAATTTCAAGAGCTTCTTCATCACTTTCGTTATCGTTGCCATGATGACGAAACACAAAAAAAGAGAATTTATTATCTCCACCATTATCCGCTCCATAAGTTGCGTAATAAATATTTATTTTTAAATATAAAGTAATGCATTGTAAAGTGGTTGGTTCAAAATAAACTCCTTGTAAATCAGTTTCATAATTATATGTATATCCATCTCTTTGTTGACAATTATAATAATTAAATGTTCCTTTATAATAAATATTGTCTGTTATATTTAAAGAAATTGTACGGTCTGTTAAATACTCTAAATATGAATAATCTGCAGAACAAGATATTATTCTTCTTTCTTTTTCTTCATATTCTTTAAAGTATTTTAATTTTAATAATATAAAATTACGTATTTGATTAATTTCAAAATGTTTTTTATTTTCAATTTGAAGTAAGCTTAATAAATATTTCCAAAAATAATCATTATTGTAAAATTTTTCAAACCAATTTTTACAAACATAAATCATTGTTAATTTTTCTTTAATTTCTATAAAATTATTAATTTGTAATAAAATATCTATTGGTAAACTTTTAAATAAATCACTATTTCTATACTTTAAAAAACAATAAATATAATTAGTATAATCAGTAAATGTCATGACAGAATTGCATTCTTTTGAAGTTTGATAAATATTTTGCAATGATTGTTCAATTTCATGACATATCTTTACTTTCTTCTCTATTGGAATGTTATTCTTATCGTGAATAAAAACAATGTCCTTTCTTTTCATTTATTTTTTTTTTTAATTTTTATATAAATTTATTAAAGACTTTACAAAAATACAATTTAATAATTCATTGTCATAGAAGCTGACTTTAATTCTAAATATTCCTTTTCAATTTCCTTTTCTAACTCTTCCATTACTTGTTTTTCAACATATTGATTCTTAAAAAGAACATCATTTGTAAGTACACGTGCTTCAACCTCACTTTCTTCACTTTCTAATAACTCTGTTGGATCAATATTCTCACTATCTAATAATTTACCACCAAAATCATCTTCTTCAATAACTTCTTCTTCTTCATTATTTTTTTGAACATTTGTAATTAAAGCTTCACTAAAATGTAATTCAATATAAAAATTCTCTTCATATTTCTCTTTTTTACATGCTTTATCAAGTTCTCTTTTCGTTAATTTATAAATATATTTTTTAGAATTTAATTCTTCATCTTTTGGTATAAAAAATGTATTTATCCAAAAATGAAATAAAGATTTACCATTTCCTTTAAAATTAAAAGATAAATCTTCTTTTAATGCCATTCTTTCCTTATTTTTAATAACAAAACAATTATTATTTACTTCATTATCTTTATCTAATTTTGATTTAATATTTAATAAATCATTATCATTCTTATCTTTAATTACAACATTTACAATTGTACCAGGTAAATCCTTTGGTAAATTATAAAATTGTATTTTATCTAAATAAACAACAAAATTATTTCCTCTTGGATAATTATATCCATTCATTTTATAAATATCAAAATATTGTACGTAACGTACTTGTGAAGGGATAGTTACTCCTTCTTTATTATGAGTACGACTTTCTGCATAAAAATCTAATGAAGCTGGTGCATTTTCTTTTATACCTGCATAGATTAAATATGCGCAAATCATTGTACCTGTTCTACCTTTACCTGCTTTACAGTGAATAATAGCTACATTCTTTGAATCAGCCTTTATCCATTCATCTATTGATCTACAACAAGGAATCATAATCTCAAAGGGTGGAGCATTGTGGTCATCTGTTATTTTTTTGTTGGCAATTACAGTAAATAAAGAAGGGCGGGAAAAAATGACAAATGTTAGATGGAAAGAGAACAAAGGCTTTAAAGACTTACCGAAAGGAAAGCGTTCAACTCTTCCATCAAAGAAAGAAGGTTCATAAGTACGTTCGGAACAAAGATTATAAACTTTAAAGTTATCTCCATGATTTTTCTTTAATAATCTTTGAACATCTTCCATACGATTACGATAAATAGATTCTTTACCAAGAGATGGAAATCCCATAGCAATTATTTTAGGAGTAACATAGGTTAAATCTAAATCGAAACCATCTTCTTGATATCTTTTCTTTTTCTTTGAAACTAAACGTCTTGCTAAATTCATTTTTTTTCGTTTTGAAATTTTGTTGACAAGTGAATGAAATGGTTTACGAAAATCTCTTTGGCGTTTCACCCTGTTTTTATTTGGGCTGAACAAGGCATTTCTGAAAGAAATAGAAAAACGAATCGTTTATTTAATAAATATTTTATAACTTCTATCCTTTACAAAGGTTCTTTATTTAAAAGAATTAAATAATAAATTCAAAACCATTTCTTACTTCCTTAAATATTTCTTCAATTTCTTTTGAAAAGGCTTCACTTAAAGTATAACTTAAAATTGTAAATAATTGTCCATTATCTTCATTTACAATACATGTAGACATACAAACAAGTGATTCTTCAGATAATAATCCAAGTTGAGTTCTATCAACTGTTGAATAAATAAATTCAAATGCTTTATAATTATTTTTAGTTAAAATAACTTCCTTTTCACTTAACATTTGAAAATTATATAATTCTAAATGATTCTTTACTTTTTCTAAAGTAATTTTATTATTTTCACTTTCAATATTTATTAATTGATCATCTACTGAAATACTTGTTTCAACAATTAAATCATGTAAAGATCTTTGAATTGAACTTTCCAAATTTAAAATTTCATCTACAGCAGCCGTTCCTTCTTTTTGTGGTAAAGTTGAAAAACTTACGATTGGTTTATTTCCAGAAAATTGGTGAATCATTTGGTTTATTGTGTTTAAAGTAAATTTAAAGTTATATTCAAAATTTTGATAAATTAAAATATCATTATTTAAAGTTGTTGCTAATGAGGAATTAAATTTAATTGATTTAATACATGTTATTGCTTCTGATTTAAATTGTTCAAATAAATTTAATTTACAAAAAGTTGAAATTAAATATAAATTATTATTTTTTTTAATCCAAATATCCATATGATATAATTCATTCTTTTTATTTTCATAGGTAAAAATGTCACCTTTCACTCCATCAATTGTAATTGAATTTGACATTTCTTTTAAATTTGAAATATTTTGTAATTTTTGTAATTCCATTATATAACTATTTTTAATATCATACATATCATTAAAATTTATAATCTTAATACTCTTTACAAATTCATCTTTACTATTTCTTACAATATTTAACTCAACCTTAATTTTATCATAATTTATATTTTTAATATTTTTCATCCCATAAAATAAATTTGATTTTTCTTGAATTGAATTTATCATTGCTTGATTGTTAGGTACGTATAATAAAGAAGATGGATATTCAATTGAAATTCCATTTTGTTTATGTATAAAGGCTTTACTGTTCTTTACGGGGACAGATAGGATTGTAGTTCTAATAAGATCTCTCATAAATTCGATATCAAAATCATTTGATTTGTTATTTTGTTGTTTTACACTTCCTAAAGAGATTAAATGTTGGAACATGTAACATTTTGATTCTTGTGTGATACTTGCAATATAGCCTTTAATGGTTTGTTGATTGTCAACATTACGAATTTCAAATTCAATTTCAACACCACGTTGTTGATTATTAGTAACAAATAGATTTTCGGAAATTATTTTAATTTGACCAATTGCTTGTTGTTTTAATAATTCAACATTTTGTTGACAATATTCTAAACTGTTATAGTACATTAGATTATCTTCTACACTAACTAAAATAACAGAGGAAGCTGATTCTTCTAATAAAAAAATATTATTTTTAAAATTGTATTTAATTGTTATACTTACTATCTGTATTAATTAAGGTAATTTGATTTAGTTGATTATTACTTAACAAATTAATATCATATTTTGTTGGATATTTAAAATTAATTCCTAATTTTTCATTTTCATATGTTTTCCAATTTTTAAAATAATCCTTGTCATTTATTAAATAAGTTGGCACTCCATGACCTTTTTTATTGTTTGCTTTATTATTGTTTGAAGTTACTTCTTCTGAAAGATATTTATAAGCAAAATAACTAAGCAAAGAAGCAGCTGCGGATACTCCAACAACTATCAATCCTTTTTTTAAAATGTTAGAATCGGAAGTTTGTAGTTGACTCATTTTTTATTGTTTGTCAATGTTGCTTATTGTTTTGTAACCTTTGTTACTTCCTCCATAAGCTTCTTGACCATGTCTTCTGCAACGTGAAGAGAGTTTACCTTTCCAGACATAACACTAATTAATCTTCCCTCTCTTTCAACAGTACATTCACGACTATCACTGTTATCATATGGCTTAGTTTTCATTGAGGTAAAGAAAGAATGATATTTAAAGTGCTTATTGAAACTAGGATAGTACTTTAAAACTCCTTGTTCAAATAAAGGAATTCTTGGTAATACTTCATCTTTGAAGTTATTTTGTACTTGTAATCTTCTATCCTCAGCAGCCTTAAAATTATTGTATTGACCTAGAGGAGTATACTCTACGTTAGTTAATGTGTAAAGAACATCTCCATTTTGTTCATCTTCTTTATCGGAAATGTAAGGGAAAAGGCTAGGGAATTTACCATCCATTACAGTAATAGCTACCCTTGGATAAGGGTTTTCTCTGATATCTTTATATATTAAGGTAATGCAAGGTTCATAAAATTGATTTAAAGATGGTGTCTTAGTAAAGGTATTGTATGTACAATTAATGCACCAATCATACTTTTCATCATTCAAACATACAAATGGCGAATCTTCATCAGTTTCTATTTTTTTAATTGTAGAATTTAATTTAAGGTTATCCTTCAATTTTTCCATAAAGTAAGTTCTTGGAGCAGAGTGATATAAAACTCTTTCTTCACATACTACGCTCCCTTCTAAGCCTGCTAATCCAAAATGTCTAAAGTCAAACAATTTGTTTTTAATTCCTGTAGCATCCATAATCTAAACTTGTGTTAAAAGGATAACAATAATAAACAACTTACTTGTTTGTATGTTCCAAAATCTAGCAAGGAGCCTTGTTGAGATACTCCATAAAGGTTAAAGTCGACGGATGTAGTGAGGCATTCATATCTACTAATGAAATGCTTGTAGCCTTCTAAAGTTTGTTTTCTTGTAATGTAGGATCTTGGATAATGTAAGCCTTGATGTAATCTGAATTGATTATATCCACTAGCTCCCCTGAAAATCTCACTATTCTTTTCATAAATAGTAACTTCATGACCTTCTTCCTTTAAAACAAGAGCTAAATGGCATCCGTACCTTAATACAATTCATTAGTAAATTACTATTAGCCTTCCTTAATTATTTCATTACACTTACCATCCTGCACCAATAATTGCTATTTTCATATTTTTTTATGTAACCAAACAAATTATAGAGTTGCCAACAACTGTTTATACTATATAATGCACAATTAACTTCCCAACGACTAGTGTAGTCCAAAAAAAAATTGTAAAAATTGGCGGGTAAGGCATAGCTAAATCAAAAACTCAGAAAAAAAGAATTTATTGACAAGGATGATGCTGCCCGATGTCGTTCACTCGAAAGAAAAAGAAAAAAATAGGATGAAAATTTTTAAACCATTCCCTCCATCTGCCAATAGAAAAGTAATATTTCTTTTAACAGCCCTTATTACTGTCTCTATTTTTTTTGTTTATTATTTTGTTAGTTACAAACCACCAAAGGAAACTACGCATTCCGAATCCCAACAACAAGACAGTTCTTCTTTTAACAATAAGAACAATATAGAACCATCATCATTAACTCTTTCCACTGAATATCAATTCCCATCTAAGCCTTTAACTAACTTTTTTAGTCACTTCCAATGTAATACATACCAACATAAACCAGAAGTTGGTCACCCAATACCAGAATTCTATCCAAGAAATACAGTTTTTGCTCACTGCAAGTTCCGAAATTTATGTATGAATAGAAAGGGTGATTGGTATTTATTTTTGAATCCAGAATCGACTCCAACTAAATCTTGGACAAAATCTGTTAATGGTACAGCTTGGATATATACTCAACCAAGAGTCCATTCAAGTAGAGGAGATTTTAAAATATATGTGATGGATGGCCCAGTTCAAAAAACTGTTAAAAATGGAAAGAATTATATTGGTCATTTTGAACTTTCTGATACTTTTCATTATATTGAAGAGCCAACTATTATAACACAGAGATATGTTGGAGGAAATGTTGGACATTTACTTATGGTATGTTTTTTAATAATTTTTTGTAACAATCATTATATACTCTTAATATTTTAATCTTATTTGCTTGTCATTTAAACTATTAAACATTTATAATTTTTAGGATGGAATTATTGGGAATTTTCAATTGCTAATGTCATATAACATGGAACATGTCACAAACAATAGAGTTTTATTCTTAGATGATATATTTGATGAAAAAACTCACCCTGACAATTGGGTTTCACATTTTAATTATGATAAAAACACTGCAGAAAAATATTCTGTAAATTTTTATAATTATTTAACACCAAATCCAGTTTTACAAAAATGTAAATTAGGAGATGGTCATTGGACCGTTACAAAAGCACCATGTAGAAATAATTTTGAAAAAGAACCAAAACAAGATGATACAAGTAGATTAGAAGTTTGTTTTAATACAGCACTGGGAGGAATGACTAGACCATTTTTATTAAATGTAATTGGAGCTGAAATTGCAAATGAACCATTCAGACGTTTTGTTTCGAAACTAAAGAATATTAATTTTAATGTAAATGTTAGAACTAAAAAGGATATCGTAGTTGCTATTCACAGAAAACCTAAGGAAAGTAGACATGGAGAAATAATATGGAATATAGATGAACTTTTAACACATTTTAGAGAGAATCTTCCAAAAGAAAGTTTTATAAGGGATAGTGGAAAAGAGTTAAAAATTATTGATTTATCATTGGCAAAGTTAACTGCTGAAGAACAACTTAAATTATTTCCAACAATTGATTTGTACATAGTTGACCAAGGTTCCGCAGCTTATTACTCAGTTTTATTGCCCAATGACGCCATTGTAATTCAATCCCCTCATTGTAATCACTATGAAACTAATGACCATTGCTACGATAGATTTTCTCAATATATACTAACTTTCCATCATGTGAGGGTATTCCCAATACTAAGTTTGTTGTCAGACCCTAATAGTTTGAAATGCAACGCTAGAGAAGTACAAGAAAAGTCCAATTGTGATCCTATTCTTCCAGTTGAAGAAACCTATGAAGCTTCTGTTAGACTACTTAAACAAAGATTCCAAACCGTATTATTAACAAAAAACAAAAAACAGTAGTTTAAAAGCACGTTAAACCTTGCGAATCTTGAACTTAATTGTTGCAGTCAAAAGGAATAAATATATTGGATATTCGTCTTACTTATTCTTGCCAAACAATTGCCCTAGAATACGATTGAAATGTGCTATCTTTTTTCTATATGGTATCTCCAACACTTTTTGGTATTTCTTCAATCCCGTTATTAATAATATTGTTCTCCCTTCAGAGTCCACTTAAAAAAAATATCTATTGATAAACCAAGAGAGTTTCTTTTGTGAAACGGTTTTTTAGGATTCCACCCCATTAGATAACTTAAGTCTAGGATCTCTCAATAATATAATAACAACAATAATAGATGTCTAGTGAAACTTTTGATATAACGAAAATAGTAACACAAGCTAAACTAGATAGTAGTAATGTTACTCCCCCAAGAAACTATAAATTGGCCGCTTCTCCAATTCAACAACAAGGATTCGGCTGTACAATTCATTCTTCTCCTTCATCCCCATCTAATTCTGATGAAGTTGGTATAATAAATGCAGATGATATTGAAATACAAACTAATAAGACTTTAGCGGTTCATCCTCAATTGAGTTTGCATCAAGACGAAGAACAATACACTACTTTAAAGACTTCTTTAACCAAAAACAAAAAGAAGAAGCCTAGTATAATTCAACAATCTAATAACAATAGTAATAATGGAAGAAGAGGATTCTTTTCCTCGCTTTTTAAATCTTTCAAGACTTGTTTTTCTTCTTCATCAACAACTAAAGAACTAATTGAATGTGAATTAGAGAAATCTGCAATGAATAATCAAGCCTTTGAAGATTCCAAAGTTAACAGTAAGAGTGAAAATGACTTTGAATCCTCTACTGTAAATACCGGCACTACCGCTACTTCAGCCGTTTGTTACTCCTGTTCTGCAAGCCCTTGCACTTGTAGTGTTACTACAACTTCTACAACTCAAACAACCACAACGATTCGTACAGTCGAACCATCTACAAAACAAGAGGTTTTATATACAAAGACTACTACAACTACAACCACCACAACAATGACAACTACATTAGGTGAAAGTAATAAGACTGGTAGTCATAAAAAGCATTATAAAACTTATAAAAGAAGAAATCATAAGAATCAAGGAACTTTATTACCTCCACAAAGAGATCATGTGAAAGGTAAAAAGACATTAGTTTTAGATTTAGATGAAACATTAGTACATTCTGTATTTAATCCAATTCATGATGCTGATTTTGTAATTCCAATTGAAATGGAAGGTAGAACATATAATTGTTATGTTAGAAAAAGACCAGGAGTTGATAAATTCTTACTTGAGATGAGTAAACATTTTGAAATTGTTATTTTCACTGCAAGTTTAGCATTATATGCGAATCCTTTATTGGACGTTTTGGATGTTCACAAAGTGATAGAGGGTAGACTATTTAGAGAACATTGTACAAGAGTTGGTGAGACTTATGTTAAAGATTTAGATAGACTTGGTAGAGATGTTGATCAAACTTTAATTGTTGATAACTCACCAAGTTGTTATGCTCTTCATCCACACAATGCATTAGCTGCAAGTACATGGGTTGAAGATAAAACTGATACTGAATTACTTTTGATTTCTGATTGGTTAAATGATTTGGCTAAAGATGAAAAGGTTTATGAAAGTTTAAGATTATTTAGAAATAGATTCGGTCCAACCAATGCTCACACCATCTGTCAACAAAAAACAGTAAGGTAATTCAACCAAGCAATTAATCACAATACCATCAACAATTTACATTTCACCATTCTTTCCGGCCCCAGTTTTTCAATTTTGAGACGATATGAAAAACATTTTTGTTTTGAGCTACACCTTAATAAACTATTGATCATTCCTTACATTATTCACCAAACAAGTTTAAAAAATGAGTTCTACAGAAGTGGATTTTACAGTTTTAAGGAGAAGGATGAAGGAATGCACAGTGAAGATTAATGTTGGATTTGAGGAGTTAGGGAAGTGTATTCAAACAGCCTCCGATAATTCGGGATTGGTAGAGAAACATACTATAATGTTTAAATTAATTAAATCTTATTTAACTGCGTTTTTTGATGATGATCCTTCTGAACTAGCTAATGTTATGAATCTTAATTCAAACGACTTTAACTTTTTACATAAACACATAACGCTAAGCGTTTTTGAAGAATTAGAATTTGAAAGAAGAGAAAATATTCAATTAAGAAGAGTTATGAATAATTGGTTACAGGGCCCTTTCTCTAATGGTGAGGGAATAACAGAAGAAAAAGACCCAATGAAAAACTTGGAGAATCTTACTCATTCCCTGGAAGAAAAAGTAAAACAATTAAAGATATATTGCGAGACATTAAGACAATCTACTTTATCAAATAATGAATTTTCAGATTTATCTAGAGATTCCCAAAGAATAATACAAAATATAAATAATAATGAATTTAATATAGAAAACTTAATGAGACCTCAATTTAATAGAAATAATTCTTTTATTGATGATACATTAAGTTTTTTAATAACAGATTTAGATAGAGTAATTCTACTTTCAAATTCACTAAATTCTTTTTATCAAGGAAAGATAGCCACCTTATTAAATTCTAATAATCAACTTAAAGCAATACAAACTAAATTATCTTCTGACAGACAAGCTTTGTTAGTTCAAGTAAAACAATTAATAGACAAAATGAAAACGTGTAATGAAAGTAACAAACATTTAGCTCAAGATATTTCAAAATATAAACATCAAGTTGAGTATTTAAAAGGTAAACTGAAGGGACATCAAAGGATAGATGCTTCAAATGGTAGTAATAATATGCAAGTATTAAGCGGTACAAATACTACCTCAATTCTTTCAATAACAGGAGAGCCCAAGAGAAGAACTGTTTCGTCAATGAGTACACACGAATATCGCAGTACAACAAGTCCTTTAAAGTCCACTCCTAATAAAAATTCAATATTGTAAGATATAAAGTTGAGGCAAGCACTTAGAGACCTCTACGGCTATTTAAAATTCTATTACAACAAAAAGCCAAACAAAACCATAAAATTATATTCAAACGACATAGGAACTTAACAACCAAAGCACTTACAAGAGGAAAAGATCATTGTAACAGAAGCAGCGGTAGATCAGTTGGTTAATCTAGACTCAACAGTTGCAGATTTTTCTTTTTGATAATATATGTTTGTGATTTATTTGTTTTTCAAATGTATAATTAAAATTATAGTTATTTATCAAGCCAAGATTGTTAATTAAACAAATAATTATATTCATTAATACTGATTTCTAATTCAAATGTGGTTTTTTAATAAATATTTAATATACAAATTTTAAATAAAATATAAATATTAATTGTTAATTTTTTTGTAACTTTATATTATTATTTAATAAAAATAATGTAAATATTTGTGAATAGGCATCATAAATAAGTCTTTATGATACCTGTTTGTATACTAAAATGGATGTGTTTTGGTGTTCTGTTTAGGCGCGCTTGTTACGGTCAAAATTTTTAAAAAATAAAATTTATAAAAAAAAATGAAAAAAACCAATCTTTCCGATAGCCTTTCGGACGATTTTTTTGACGATAAGGATGATTTAGATGATGATTTTTTAAAGAAAAAAACATTAGAATATATGTCATTAAAAGATGACAATGAACATTTAATAAATAATAACTCAAAGGCTACTAAAAATGTAGATGCCATAAAGAAATGGGCTGAAGATGATTCTGAAGATAATGATTCATGGTCAATTGATGAAAAAGATGAAAGAAGAAAAGATGAAAATCAAAATTATTTAGAAAATCAATCATTTAAAAGTCCATATCAATTACTTCAAGAAAAAATTGGTATCTCTTCAATAGAACCATTAAATGATTCTTCTTTTATTTTAAATAATAATACAACAAATAATAATAATAATTTAAATATTAAACATTTTGAAGAAGGATCAGATGAAGAAGAAGATTGGTTTGCAGATGATGATAAAGAAATTTCTTTTACAAATGATCAATCTTTAGAACCAATTGTAAAAACTGGAGAGAGAGCATCTGAAATTAATACTCAAACTAAATTACATGTAAAAATTGATAATTTACCAATTTCTCCAACAATTTCTTCTAATAATGATATTGATGTGAATGATATACAAATTTCAGTAAATAATAATAGTTTACAAGATTTAATGAACAATAATAATAATGAAGGAATTAAAACAACAAAATTTAATAGTAAATTAATAGAGGAAGATGATGATGATTCTGATCCTTGGTTTTCGGAGGGATCTATTAGTCCACCGAAGCCTTTTTCACATTTAATTGATAATTTAAATCTTTCTGATAATAATATAGGAATATCTAATAGCTTTAATTCAAATAGTATGAATAATAAATTAAATAATATAGATTTAAAAGTTGTAGATGAAGATGAATCGGAATCTGATGATTGGTATAGTGACGAAGATGAAAAGGATGATAATTTAGAAGATAAAAGTAAAAAGAAAGGACCATTTGCTAATTTTTTTAAAGATGAAGAAAAGAAAGATGTTAATAATAGTAGTAGTATGAAATTAAAAGTTTCATTAGAGATACCAAAGATTGGTAATATAACAACTGGTACAAGTAGTGGAACGGGGATAGGAGGAATAACGGGACAATCTGGTAATGTAGATACAGCTAGAAGGATTAAAGAGGCTGAAAGTTTAACTTTAGAAGAATTAAATTTATTTCTAACGGATGTAACGAAACTGAAAGAAACGTATTTAAATTTATCAAATGCTGAAACTCAACAATTTTACAGTAAATTATTAGCCTCTAATTTAAAAACGCAATTGTTAGTGAATAGTAGTAGTATTAATAATGAAGAAAATAGTATGAATAATAGTAGTAATAATATTAATGGACAAGCCTTACCGAAAGAGATTGAAGATACAATGCCTGATGCTACAATGTTACCAAGTGATTGGCCAACAACTCTTTCCTTTTTCCAACAAAAGAAGGGACAAGGGATTACTGTAAAACTTGTTTATATCGAAAGTACTCAAACACCTTTTCCCGCAAAGTTATATAGTCCTGTGTTAAAATATTTTGGATCAAAATCAAAACAACTCGATGCTATATGTTCTGGATTAATTATTGGACCTTTTTTATTACATTGGAATACAATACATTCTTTAGTGATACCTAAAAAATTAGTTTCTGATGCATATTTATGTCAAACAAGAACACACAGAATTGCAGAACTATTTAATTTTTCTTTAGAAACTATTATTGATATAATTGCAAAAATTATTGTAGATTGGAATTTAAAAAAAGTGTACGATAGCCATTTTAGAAATTGTCAACATTTTGTAGAAAGAATAATAGAAGCACTTGGTATTAAAAAGGTTTTAGATGTTGAAAGAATTGGTAAAATATTATATAATTTTAATTCTAATTTAATACGAGAAGGTAAAGCAAATTTAGAATTTAATTTTTCAGATATAAAACAAGATAAACTTTATACAGCACTAGAAAAGAAATATGGTACAACTAAAATAACATTTACAACACATGAACAATTAGATGAATTTATGAGGAATATTATTTCAGAAGATCCGAACTTTACAATAACACATCATCAAGATTATTCACTTTTAGTTACTTTTGATCAAATCTTTTGGGCAAAACATGTTTTATCTCCAAATGATGAAACTTATAAACCCTTAATAGATCAAGAAAAGAAACATACTTCCCTTTGTCCATTTGGTAAACCCACCTCTCTATAAAAAATTGATATTAATAAAATAAAAAAAATTGTAATTATAAAGTTCAGTAAATCATTTTAAAACATCACCTTTATTACCTCTTCTAACAATATTCCAAATTTATTAATGATAAAAAATTTTCCTTCACAATCCATTTCCTAAATACTTTCTATTTTTGTTTTGGAAAGGGATTTTAAATAAAATAAAAAGTAGGGAAATTTAATTTGTAATAAATTTAATTAAAAAAAACAATCTAGATTTTAATTGCTTTGACAACTCATAACCTTGTTGTCAAAACCCTAATTACTTTTTGCTGCTGTGAACATTTCGCATTATTATTAGAGGCCTTCGCAATAGCAATCTCTTTTAAAAATCTAAGGAAAAAAAAATGATTAAAAATCCCAATAGTAGTACATCTTCTATGGATGGGGGTGGATCTAATAATTTAAATGGCACCACTATCCCTCCTCCACAATTAGTAGTAGATTCCATTGATAACAATAATAATAATACTAACACTATCAGTAATGACACTAAACAAAAACGTCAGTCAAATAAGAAAAACAATAAAACATTAAATTCCGAAAGTAATCAAGATGCAGCTACCCTTCCTAAAGGTAACAACATTCAATCCAATAATAATAATCAACAACAAAATGGTGCAGATTCAGACTCTGATACTTTAAGTACAGGTAGTACCACTAGTGATGCAAGTAGTGGAATAACAAACCTTGGTTCATTCCTCAAAATGACAAACTTAAGAAAAGTTTATAAATCTTTAAAGAAGCAACAAAAAGAAGATTTAGATTTAGTTCAATCAGATGCAAGTCAATCTGAATCTGAAACTGGTTATAATTCAGGTGGCGGGAATAGAAGTGGTTACGGTAGTGGTAGTAATAACGCTACTACAGGTGGTGTTGGCGGGATTGCGAATGGAAGTAGTACAACTACGGCTACTGTAGGTTTAAAGCCTTTTAAGTCTATTCATCCAATAATAAAACAACAACAAACAGTAAGTCAAGTGAATAGATTAGTTTGTATGAATAGACCTTCACTTTTAAGTAGAGATAGTGATAGAATAAATTCTTATAGAGGATTTATAAATTTAGGTATAATTATTTTAGTAGTTAGTCATTTACGTTTAATGTTAATTAATTTACAAAAATATGGTATTTTATTAAATACACATGAATATATTGCAGCTTTTTTAAGAGATCCAAGTAATGGTTGGCCAGTTATTGGAATGTTCTTTGCTTTAAATATATTTCTTGTTTTAGCTTATGGTATTGAAAAGATTATTTCTATTTATATTAAAAACAAATTATATTCATTAATTAAAAAGAAAGAAAGTGAAAAGAGGAAAAAGATGTTATGGAAACAAATTGTTAGAAATGCAAGTTTATTTTCATTTTGTTGTTATTTTGTTTTATTAGTTTTGTTTTTAACAATTTATATTGGTTTTGTATGGTTTTCTAGTTGTCACCCAGTTGCTGGAATGATTTTAACTGGAATAATGACAATTGTATTTTTAAAATTAACTTCATATGCTGTTGTTAATGATCATTTAAGAGAAAAAGTTTGGGATAGAAGAGAAGCTGCAATTAGTAGCATTAATAGTAGTGGTGTTACTAGTTCTGCAACAACAGTTGGATTTAAACAATACCCAAATAATATAACTTTAAATGATATTTATTATTTTATGTTGGCTCCAACTTTAGTTTATGAAGAACATTTTCCAAGAACGAAATCTATAAGAATTAAAGTTTTATTAGGCATGATTGGAGAATTAATACTTTGTACTTTTTTACTTATTTTTATAGTAGAACAATATATGGTACCATTAGTTGAAAATTCAATGGAACCATTAAGTAGTGGAGATGTTTTTAGAATATTTGAAAGATTATTAAAATTGACAGTACCTAATATTGTTGTTTGGGTAATTGGTTTTTATGCATTCTTCCATTTATCCCTCAATATTATGGCTGAATTATTAAAGTTTGGTGATAGATTATTCTATTTAGATTGGTGGAATTGTACAGATATGTCATACTTTTGGAGAACGTGGAATTTACCTGTTCACAAATGGCTTGTATTGCATGTATATTTACCTTTAGTTAATCATGGATTTAGTGCATCGTTTAGTAGTTTTGTTGTATTCTTTGTTTCTGCTCTATTCCACGAATTGGTTGTTTCTGTTCCTTTCCGTAATATTAAGCTTTGGGCTTTCTTTGCAATGGTAATTCAAATGCCAATGATTTATGTAACGAAGAAGTATTTTAAGGGCAAACAGATGGGTAATGTTATTTTCTGGGCATCATTTATGTTTGGTCAATCAAATTGTATATTACTTTATTACTTTGCATCACAGGGAAGTGCAACAACCCAACCAACAACTGATTATTATTAAATTATTATTTTTCATAAATATATTTTACCATTCCCAAATTTGGAAGCAAAACACTAAAAAGGAAATAAGATTGCTCTTAATAGAAGGTGACAGATGATCACTGGAGCCTCCCTAGCTCAGTCGGTAGAGCGTTGGGCTTTTAACCCAACGGTCGTGGGTTCGAGCCCCACGGAAGGCGTCCAAAAATTTTTGGTGCTGTATTTTGTAGGAGGAATTTTAAAAACACGTCGCCGTTCCAATAAAAAAAATACACAACAACAGAAAATGATTTCCGATAGCACGACCGAAGAAGTTCAAGTAAACGAAAGTACTGCCAAACAAGAAGTTGTACAAAATCAACAAGAAAATAATGATAAAATCCACGTTTTTGTAAGTGGTATTACCGGATTTGTAGCTAGTGAAATTGTGAAACAATTACTAGAAAGAAAAAACTATATCATTCACGGTACTGTCAGAAATGTTTCAAATAGTAAAGAAAAAGTAATTAACTCTTTAATTGAATATTCAAATGGAACATTAACTAGAGAAATTATTGAAAATAATTTACAATTCTTTGAAGCAGATTTATTAAAAGAAGGTTCTTTTAAAGAGGCAATACAAGGTTGTCAATATGTTATGCATGTAGCCTCTCCTTATAAAATAGTTGTTGAAAATCCTCAAAGGTACGTGCATTTCCTTCTTATTTTGTGCTTATTATAAGGCTTTATTTTTTGAAAAAATTTTGGTCAATTATGGTGGGTGTGTTGGTTTTATAGAGATTTAGTTGATCCTGCATTGAATGGTACTTTGAATGTATTAAGGGAATGTGTAGAGATGAGAAAGTTACAAGATGATAATGATGATAAGAGATTAAAGAGAGTTATTTTAACAAGTTCAGTTGCAGCTGTTGTGCATATTGCAGAGCCTGGTAAAGTTTATTCCGAAGAAGATTGGAATACAGGAAGCTCATTGAATGATAATCCTTACTTTTATTCAAAGACTTTAGCTGAAAAGGCAGCCTGGAAATTATTACAAGATACAGAAAAGGAGAAGGGTAAAGGCTTTTTAGAATTAGTTACTATTAATCCTTCAGGTGTTATAGGAGCTTGTATGTTTCCTGATTTAATTAATCAATCTCATGAAGTTATAACAAGGATTGTTAAGGGAGAGTTTCCAATGGTAATTGATCTTGGTTTTCCTTTTGTTGATATTAAAGATGTTGCTTTAGCTCATATCTTAGCAATGGAAAGTAAAGATGATTTCTCACCTTCTAAGCAAGAAAGATTTATTATTGCTTCCGATACTGTTCCAATGAAAGATTTTAGTAAATTTATTATTGACACTTTCCCTAAAGATCAACATAGTTGGGTAAAAGGAGTTCCAACTTTTGATATGACTGGAAAGTTTGGTAGTGGAATTGCTTATTTAGTTGGTTATACTCAACCAAAGCTTGTTAGAACTTTTTTACATTCTTCCCTAGGTAGACCACTTGTTTATTCCAATCAAAAGGCTAAAACGAGGTTAGGAATTAATTTTATTGATTGGAGACAATCTGTTAAGGAGACAATTGAATGGTTGTTAAAGAGTGGAACTATTTTCAAAAAGTAAATTTAATCTGTTTACTTGCATTGAGATATATCTCTAGTGAATTGCAAAATTGTAAGATTTAAAATTCAATTAATGTTTGTTCAAAACTTTTACTTTCTTTGTTTGTTGGACAAGATCAGCCACCATTTTCGATAACTCCACTTTACACACCTACCCCACCTAAATGGCCCTCAAAAAAATCGAATTATAAATACTGTTAAAATCCTCTTTTTCACATTCAACAAAATCTCGCATAGAACAGTTTTCAATATCTTCCATCCTTTTCTTTAAACATTTCTTAATATAATCTTTATTACAAATAATGTCTAATGCAGCTCAATAATGAAAAAGGTTTGTCACAAATTTCTTCATTTTTAAACAACTTTTAAGTTCATTAAATTCTTCCTCTCTTTCTAACATTTCCTTAATATATTCTTGTAAGGTAATATTTTCATTCAAAGCCATTTAACATTTAAAATTATATGCTAATAAAGTATAATTTTCAAAATTGTAAAAGTGATTTTCATCAAAAAAGTAAACGTGGTGGATATCTTTAAATGTTAATATTTCTTTAATTGTTTGATTGTAAAAAATTCTACCCCAAAATATTGATGAACGCGCTGTCGTTCTTGCCATAATTGAATTTAATTAAAAGTAAAATAAAACTCTTGAAAATCTACTTTTCTTTAGACAAATCTTCCATTTCATCAATTAATTTTTCTGAAACTTCTTTCCAAGATTGACAAGCAACTAAAGTTTCAAATTTACTAGATTTTAAAATTTTTCTTGTACCAAATAGAATTGGTTTCACTCCATAACTTTCACAATCAATAATGTATGGAATATAATCATCTATCATATATAAACAATTTTTCTCTTTAGCAAAAGAACCTTTAGGACAATGATTTGTTAATGTTATTGATGAAAATTTTATATTTAATTTTATTTCAATCACAGAAACAATATTTTTAACTTCATTAAAACAACTATCCTCTCTGGCAGTAATTAAATGAAAATTAAATCCGTGTTCTGCCAATAATGGTAAATACTTTTTTGCACTTTCTTTTATTTTCCATTTGGTAGACACAGCAAACATACTATCTCTGTACTGGTTTGTTGATGATATTAATGTATCGTCAAGATCCACACCCAAATTAAAGAAAGGACTATTATCCATTTTTTTTTTGTAATCCTGGTTGAGTGCAATTTCTAAAGTTCGTCAATGCACCCCATTTCTTTACAAACCGAATTATAAATACTGTTAATTTTTGTCATAATATTGTTTAAGGTGGAATTGAATGAGTTTTATCAATACTTGCTCTGCCTTGTCACTCAACAAATACTTTTGGGAAAATTGTTTGGCAAGAGCTACTGGAGTATCACCTTCTCTTACTGTTAACATTTTCCTGTTGTTTTGGCTTATTTCAACATCCATATTAAATAAAATTCTTCTTTCCATAGCCAATTCATTTAGTTCTCTTTCCCTGCTTTTGTTATTCGAAGATTTCTTCATTATTGGTGAAGGACCCAATAATTGATACTCATCTCCACGTTGTTGTTTTTTTACTATTAATGCATTGTTTCTTTCCTCCAATATTCTTGTTTGCTCTTCTAATTTCTCTTGATAATACAATTCTAAATGTTTTTGAATTTTATCCTCAATTTTACTTGTCATATCTTTCTTTAGTCCATATGTAGAAACAAAATTCTTTGCTAATATATGTATGTCATCTCCTTCTCTAACAACTATATTTCCTACTTTACCCTTTCCAATGGTAATCTTCAATTGTAGTATTGGTGACCTTTGACTTGGTGCTTTGGATAAATAATCTGAGGCAAAATTGAAAGGTTCAACAAGTGTTGCGTTAGTAAATTTAGAGCTAACTTTTTGATTAAACTCCTCTGCATCCTTAATCTTTGGATTAGTAGATTTTAAACTTTCTTCTAAAAATTTTGTTTTCTCCAAGTACTTATTAATTGTTGTCCTTATGTTGTAAGCTATTTCTGATTTGTAGTAAGAGTCCAGTTGGCATTGTTGTACAACTAATTCTGCAAGATGAAATACATTATCCCCTGAGTTTACTTCCAATTTGCAAACCTTATTGTCACCTACATGAATAGAAAGAACTAGCTTTGGTTTTTGTTTCTTTGGAGTAATCCTTATTTCTTGTTGAGATTTATTCTTATTGGATTTAGGTGTCAACTCTGGTTCTTCTTCTAGCACTGTAATTATTGAAGGAATAATATAACCTTGTTTCGTTTTTTTATAACCTTGAACTTTGCTTGGTGTATCTTGCTTCTTTGATTTAGTTTCAATTATTGGTGTTTCATCTATTTCATTAAAATCTTCTTTATAATTTGGCAACATTACGTATCCACTTTTCCTTACGCCATAATTGTCAAAGGTTTCTAACTCATCCTCTTTTTCCTCTCTTTCAGCCTTATTATCGTCCAACCATTTTTCCTCTTCCTCTTCTTCTTCCACTAAAACAACTGGATGCTGAACATTTCTAGTATTAGGGGATGTATTAGTTTTCTTAAATTCAGGTGGTGTTTGAGATCCAATACTCTTTTTCGAGGGAGAAGTAACTACTTCGGTTCGAATCATACTGGTTGTAAGCGTTGAGGATGGAGGTAACCTTGGGGTAGGTGTACTCAACGACTCTTCAAACGAGTCATTAATATTTTCTGTACTTTCCCTACTACGTAAGAATGGACTTGTGTTTTTTCTTAATGGACTTGGTGTCCTATGCTCCCTTAGTTGTTTTGTAGAAGTATTTCGCATGGGAAGAGAGAAACTAGGCTTTGATGTTTCTAATGAATCAAAAATAGTAGAATTGGAAGAAGCCTTTCTATTAATTGTATCCTTTCTTATGGAAGCTGAATTACTACTTTCTCTTAATATTGAAGAATTACTAATATTCGTGAAAGAATTCATTATACTAGATGTATTATCATTAAGTATTTGAGATTTCAAGTTAGGGCTTATAGGTAATGATTTAAGATTTGGGCTTCGTTGTTCTGGTAATCTATTCAATCTACTAGGACTTGGTTTGTTAAAAGAATTATTATTGGTGAAATGGTTTGTTTCTACTTTACTATTATTATAATATCTCACAGACATTTCTCCCCTTTCATTGGAAAAATTATTTGTAAAGTTCTTAGAAGTAAACGTAGTGTTACTGTTGTTGTTATTATTGTTGTTACAACTGGTCAGTATTTCAGAGTTAGAATCATTTTCACTTGAATCCCATATCGGTGACAAAAGTTTAATTTCCTTTTCCATTTCTAGTTCACTTAGCCTAGTTATATGACTAGATACTCTAATTAAAAGTATGTTAAATGTTAGGTCAATATTTGTATTTTCATAACAAGAAACTTCTATAAAGAAAATTCCACTGTTTGTAATATCATTATTGATTTGATCTTGGCTTATTATAAAACCTTTACAAAATGATTCACATTCTGCTATTGAGGGAACTCTCCTAGGCAAATCGTTTTTGTTTCCCACCAACATAATATTTACATCCTTACAGTATTCTTGAAGTAAATTTAACCATTTTATAGAAGCGTTATCCCAGGAAGAGTAGCCGTTAATGTCATAAATTATAAAGGCAAAATCTGTGTATTTAAAAAAAGAATTTCTAATACTATTATTTGTCAATAATTCTTCATAATCTAGAGCTTCAAAAAACTGAATATAATAATTATTTACTTCTATTTTAGTAATTAGAAAATTATTATCAAGATAATTTCCTAAAAATCTACATTTAGTTTGTCCCTTGGTCCATTTCTCTATCAAACTCGATTTCCCTACTTGTTTATCCCCCAAAAAAATTATTTTAATACTTTTGAGATCACCGTTAACTTCTGGTGGTAACATTTTTTCTATCATCTACGAAAATTTCCCCTCCAAATAAATCGTATGGTGTTGGTTTCTTCTCATCATCAACCCACTACTGCTACCGCTTGTACCTCTAGTATTAATACTTCTAGTAATAAATTGGTAAAGGGAGGGAAGGCTGAAAGTACAAGCAACAGTAGTAATAAGTTAATTGGAAAGAGAAGAACTGTCAGTACTGTAAGAGAAAGGACAGGAACTAATAGTAGTTTAGTAAAAAAGGAAGATGTAAAAAGAAGTGCGTCTGTTCCCTACAGGAGAGATCAAACTCATACATCTTCTCTAAAATCTTCTCCCACAAAAGATAAGTCATTACTAAGGCGTCAAATATATGCTGTAAATAGATTAATGAAAATGGTTGAAGAAAGGAAATGGGAGTTATTGAGGAGAGGCGCATCTTCTTCAACCACTACTACTACTTATGCAATATAACAACATTTCCGAGCTGTAAAATAGGATTATAAATAAGGGGCCGTAGATCTTTGATTTGGCGCCTAAAAAATTTACAAATTTCCAACAATAAAAAATGGAACAAAACAATTCCAATAACGCTCCAAAGACCAATGATCTTAACTACTCCAATGTAATGGATCTTAAAGGAGAATATTCTCATCCGTTAATGTTAGCAAATAAAGGAACTGCATCCTCTCTTCTTCTTGAGGATTATGTTAGAAGTCATATTTCTTCATCTCCTGTTAAAGGTACTACTACCAGACCAGATATTCATATTCTTCCAAAGTCAAGCGAATCCCCATTTGGCGATTTTCCTGGGGATATGAAACCAAGAAAAATTAATGAAATAAATGAATACGATACTTCCCTAGAAATATCAGGTTCAAAGATGTTATCAGGCAAGACTATCTCTCCTAAAACAGAACATGGTACATTCCAATGGACCTCTAAAAAAGTAGGAAGCGGAGGAGCTACGAGTTCTCTTCTAGAAGGAAAGAAGCCTCCATCCCCTCCAAAGCCTGTTGCTACAGCCTTTAAAAAAAGAAAAATACCTGAAACACAATTCAGAAAATTCTATGAAAGAGGGGATTTACCTATCTCAATTAAACATTTAGGAACTAATGAAGTCCACTGGAAAGTGAAGCCTGATAAACTAGATTATCACCATTACCTCCCTATATTCTTTGATGGTTTAAGGGAAAAGGAAGAGCCCTATAGATTCCTTGCTGTTCAAGGTACCTTCGATCTATTGAAAAATGGTAAAGACAAGATTGTAAATTGTATTCCACAGTTAATTATTCCTATTAAGAGTAAGTATAACTTTAATTGAAATAATAATTAATCAATCTGTTAAGCTGCTCTTAACACAAGAGATCCCGAAATTATATGTACTATTTTAAAGGTTATTCAAATTTTAGTTCTATCCAACAAGGTTGTTGGTGAAAAACTTGTTCCATATTATAGACAAATTCTTCCAATATTTAATCTTTTCAAAACAAAGAATATTAATATAGGAGATTCAATTGAATACAGTCAAAGAAAAAGAATGAATATAGGAGATTTAATTGAAGAAACACTTCAACTTTTAGAGCAAACAGGAGGTGAAGATGCTTTCATTAACATTAAATACATGATTCCTACTTATGAACCATGTGTTTTGAATGATTATAGTCCACTCAAATAAATACCATTATTGTACAATTTATTATTTTCTTTTCCTATTATTCATTGTTGGCATTACTTATACCTTATGTCATTTTTTGTTTAGTTATGTACCTGTCAACACTCATCAAAAGTAACAAAAAATAAAAATTGCAGTAAAAAGAAGATGGGTGCAGGCATTTCAAAGGAGGATATGAAACAATATCAAGAGCAAACTAAAAATCGTTTAACTAAGAAAGATATTCAAAGGTATCATAAATTTTGGCATGAATTATATCCTGATGGAAATATGACAAAAGATGGTTTTTATAAATTTGCGGCAATAGCATTACCTTCCGCTCCATCTGATGCTAGTAAGTAATTATTGATAGATGGGATATATTGTATGACTCACTTTTTTAAAAAGATGTTGACTATTTATTCCGTGCAATGGATTCAAACAAAGATGGAACAATTACATTCAAAGAATTTCTTTTTTTCCAATCAATCACAGCTCCAACAACACAACCATTACATTTTGAAGAATTAATAGATTTAGCATTTGATATGTACGATATGGATTTAGATGGATTTGTAACAGCAGAAGAAATGCGTGACTCTTTACGTATGTATAATTTTACAATAATATTTATTTAATTACAATAATTACAATTTATTAAGGCAACATGTTTAAAGCAAAAGGCGCAAAAATTGATCAAGAAGTTGAAATTACAATTAATTCAAGAATTGAAAATTTATTAAAAATTGCAGATGTTAATGGAGATGGAAAACTAACACGCGAAGAAGTAATAAATGCTTGTAAAAAAGATCCTTCCTTACTGGTTCTTTTTTAAATTTCTTGTAACAAAATTATTATTATTGTATGTATATAAAATATAGAAAATAAATTTACAATTTTTTATAATTTTTTAAAAATGTATTTCAGTTTCCCATCGTTTAACAATCACTTTACAAACCTCTTCTACTTTATCAAGAATTTTAGAATGTTCCAATAAATATTTTGGTATTTTACTTTTACCAAACATTGCCCCTTAATATTTTAATAAATTGTATTAAATAAATTATAATTTACAAAAATTAAAACTTACCTAGCATTGGACCAAGTAAAACTGGACAAAAATTAGCTCCACCTGCAAATTTAAAAGAATCTTTAATACAATCTACAATGATTTCTGTAGCATTCGCTTGTAATTCTTCAATTGACTTTCCACTGGTATGTTTAATAATAAAATAAAGAGCTGCTTGTAAAGTTTCTGGACTAAACCCACCCATAGATAAATTATGTAAAGGTAATTCATTAGCAATATCCTTATTTTCAAATGTCAATAATTTTTCTAAACTCTCTAAAAACGTTTCTGAATAATTTCCTTTAAATTTCTGTAAATATTCTTTCATTAATTCGTAAATTAAATTATTATTTGAGGTAATTCCATTAATAATTAATTTCTTACAGAGCCAAGTGTGAAATTGAGATACTTCAATTGCAAAAGAAGAATGATGAGTTAAAAGAGTTTCCATTTCAGAAACTATCATTAAATCTTGCTCTGTTTTAAAATCAGGTATCATACAAAGTACAACATTTCTATGTGCTGGATTTATACCTGCTGTTTGTCCACTAAATTCTTTATCAACTTTTTCTACATTTTTCTTTATTACTGAAATTTTCTCTTGTAAAGTTAATCCTTCAAAAAGTTTTGTGTCAGAAATACTTTTAAAGATTGCATGACCTACACGTCCAGTGTCATCGGAACCTATTTGTTTGGTCTTTTTCCAATGTAAATAGTTTTTAAATATTATTACCTTTACTTGATTAAAATAATCTTCAACGTTATTATTGTAGTTTATTATTTCTTCTTCTTTCTTATTATTCCAAAATTCAACAAAACTTTGGCATAAAATACACGCCATTGCTTGGGGTCCTAAATTTAAATCTCCTAAAAGTTTAAATATTACAACATTAAGTTATGATTGATTTCCCACGAACCGATTATTTAAAATCTTACCCATTACAACACCATATAAAACACCTTCAACCCTATCTGTTAGATCTTGATCTTTTGAATTCATTATTTTTTGATATAACTATTTAAAGAGAAGTGCAATGAACTTTTTGAAAATAAATTTTGTCTTAGTAATGGTGGCCAGTTCCAAAATTTTGCTAAAGGCCACGTTTTTGATATTCGATACTTTGGTTTGTTCTTACTGACAATTAATCAAAATTAATCATCTAAAGGCCCAATTAGATAGAATGAAACCAGGCACTCGTTACCTTCAACTATTGGGAAAGGAGATAGCACTTCCCTCTCATCGTGACATTTGAAGTGAAAAGTTTTCAAAAAATCACAAATAAAAAATAAAGAAGTTGTTCCACACATCATTTAATGATCTACCAGAAAAATAATGCTGACAACTAGTGTAGAAGAAGAAATACAACAACAAAATTCTAATACTACTTCCATTAAAGAGGAAGTGGCCAATAACCACAATGAAAATCAAAACGACACAACCGAAAATAATAATGATAGTAACAACAATAATAATAACAATAATATTGAAAAACATCATTCATCAAAGAGAAGTAGTGAAAGTGAAAATAGTAGACATTTAACATTATTTTCCCAAGCAATGGACCCTTTTTGGATTGAAGAAATTGATCAAACGGAATGGTTGGTACTTTTTCATAGTAAAGCTTTAAATACTGGAATAACAAAAAGAAGTTCCGTTGGAAGAGTAGGAAGTATACATACTACTTTACCATTAACCATTGTTAAAGATGAGGGTAAAGTTTTTACAAAGAAATTCTTTGGTATTCTTTCAACTGCTAGCAGTAAGTAATAATTAATTCATCATTTTCAGCCTTTTTAACAAGCCTATCTTTTATTCTTTTTTTGATATTTTATTTACAAATTTTCCCACCAAAAAAACGTATTTTATTATAATTTTTAAAATTGATGAAATTTTCTTGTAGATTATATTCAAAAGGGTGAAGGAGATGTTGTTTTTATGTCTCATCCACATTTACGTCATTGCTTGCAAGTCTTCTTTAAACCTTTTAAAATTTTACATTATGAAGCTGTTCCTTACCGAAGTATACCTTTTAAATCAGTATTTGAAGAAGGACAAGATTTAGCTGCCGATTCACAACTTAGTGAAACTAATCAATTAAAATCTCCAACAACTCCAACAGAAACATTTGATAAGAATAATAAGAAAAACAAAGATGGAAAAGATAAAAACAAATCAAATAAGAATAAAAAAGATGATACAGCAGTTGAAGAAGAAGATGATTTTTTACCTTCATTAGCTAAGATTTTAGATATTGAAAAATCTCAAGCAGAAAAAGTAACTGACGGAAAAGATGAAAATCAAGATCTTGAAACCTTGTTTGATCTTAATGTGAAAATGGGTGATTTCCCTGAAACTGGAATGAAAGATAAATTAACTCAAACACTTAAAGGATTTAGGAGATCTACTACTTTTTCACCAAATGTTTCTTCTTCATCTGGTACTTTAGCACCCAATAATAATAAGAAAAGTAGAAAATCTATTATTGGAAATATAGTTTTTAAAAGTGGTCATGATAGTGTGAATATTAGTGAACACTACAATTCAAGTTCAAACTCAAAGCCAACTGAAGAAAATAAGAATAACAATAATAATGCCAGTCAAGAAATTAAACAAACTGATTCTCAGCCTACAATTCAAGTAGAAGGATCAACTGATAGTAATAGCATATTAATTCCTAGTTCACTTTTTGCTAAGAATGAAGAAATGGATACTAAAAATACAAAGGGATTAATAAGAAAACCTCTAGAAAAGAAAGTTATTGATGTTTATGATGAAATTGATGTTTCTAAATCCTTAAAGAAAAGTCTAGTTGAAAAAGCCAAGGAATTGAGTTCTAAACGTGCAATGAATCATTTTACTGATATGATTGGTGCATTGAAGACAGCTGAAATTAAAGCACCAATTACTCCAGAAGTTATTGAAAAGACTAAAAGATTAATGAGTTGTTTACAACCAAAGTATAAGTATAAACCTTTACATACTACACTTTGTCAAAGACTAGGATCATTAGAATACCCAGTAAGAAAGAAGTTTAAATTTTTACTTTCTTGTGGAGACTTTAAGTTTGAAACTGGTGATATCCAAAATAAGGAAATATTTACATTTTCTTTAAGTTTATATGATGTCAAATATTCTAGGAAACTTACTGAAGATTTTCATTTTCATTTCCTTACTGAATCTCAATTAGCTTCACTTCCAAGTACTTTAGCTGATTCTTTAAGGAAATCAATGCCTCGTGAAGGTAAAACAGAAAAACGATTATTCAATGTTTCTCATCCACATGACGATGTATATTTAGTTTTATTTGTTTATCGTATTCCAACTTGCTCAGTAAAGGATGCTTTGAAATATTATGAAAATATATCAGCTAAAAAGAAAGTGAGTGAATGGGAACTTAATTATAAAGAAAAGAAGTCAGGATTAGCACCTTTCAGACAACCAATTTTCTTTACCTATTCACCTGTTTTTGAAATGGCTGGATGCTCTTCCTATATTCTAAAAAGTTCTACAATTACATTTGATTCATTAAATGTTATTGAAGGAGATTATAAATCACTTTTCAGTATTGCCCAAGCCGTCAAACAAAAGAATAAGGGTCGTACTGTTGATGCTGGCTTAAAGATTTATTTGGAACAATTAAATGAAAAGTACAATGTAGTTAGTTTGGAAGAAAGTAAGGAGGCTGCTGAAAGCTTTGATTCTGATATCTGTGGAAGTGTTGATGAACAAGCACTGTCATTACAACCAACCAATAATTTCTTAATGGATGAGAATGGGGAAAATAACTCAGGCTCACTTGATGCGAACTCTCTTCAAAATCCTTTAAATAATATTCAAGAGATCAATGAAGATGAGGATGATTTGATAGATAATAACAGTGAATCTAACGACAACAATAGTTATAGACAAACTATATCAGTAGAAAATGTTAGAAAGAACGTTTTCCAAATGACTGAACAAATGAAAGCATTGGAGTCATCCTGTATTAGAGAAATTCCATGGTCAAAGTCTCGTTATCCAAATTCAAAGTTATTTAACACACTTTATCTCTATTTGATAGGCGCCAAATTAGAAAAGGCTCACGGAAAGAATATATTCATAGAAGTTATGTTTAGAGAAAGTGATGATAAATTACCAACCGATGAAGAATTGAAGAGTCTTCAACCATTAATAATTGATAGATTTACTTCAGAAAAGAAGAAATTTGATCTTAGTACTTTACAATACGACGAAAAATTTCCACAATTTTTAGATGAAATTAAACTTGAACTTCCACCAGTAGCCAGAAAGGGAAATCACCTTTTGTTTGTATTTTATCACGTAGATATCGATGGAAAGAAATCAAGTAAATTAAATTATTCACCAACAAACCACAGACAAGAAGAACTTGGTAAATCTGAAAAAGCAGTAATTGGTTATTCGTTCTTGGACTTGACAGAAAATAATAAGGCTTACGAAAAGGGTATCACTACAAGTGCATTTAGACTTGAACATCCTGAAGTACAAAAACATTTCTTCTTTGGTGAAGTTAGAGTTTATAAACAATTGACTAACAACTACTTAGAAAAGAGTAAAATTAAAGGTTCCTTAGAAAAGGTAAAGGATGCTAGACTAAAATTAATGACTCAGTTGGTTTCTAGTGTTAGTCCACAAGATGAAGTACTACAACTTTTCTTTGCAAGTATCCATGATTTGTACAGTCCAGAAAAAGAAGGACAAAAGGATCTAATCTTAGAATTTATTTGCCGTAATGTATTGATGAAATTCTGTGATATCGATTTCACTTTGTTTATGCCTCATCTTCCAATAGTTATGAATATTTTATTTGAACTTATGTGTAACGTGTCTGAATTGGCAATTCGTGAAGATTTGAAAAAAGGAGCAGAACGTTTATTATTCGAACAAATATTGGTTTGTTTAAGAGGTGTATACCATCACACAAAGAATCAAACCCGTTCCAACAAGTTTATGTCATCATACATTACATATGTACTTGATGAAATGAATAAGAACCATACCATTTACTCTGTTTTGTTAACAATATTAACAGATTATTTGGAAGAATTAGAAAAGGTGCTTAAAGGTGACCCAACCAAACATTACTTTGAAACTAACAATCTTTCTGAACATGACCCAATTCGTTTTTCATGGTTTATATTTGATGTTATCATTAAGAGTTTAACTCTT
This sequence comes from Willaertia magna, assembly GCA_902984215.1. Taxonomy (NCBI): domain Eukaryota; phylum Heterolobosea; class Eutetramitea; order Acrasida; family Naegleriidae; genus Willaertia; species Willaertia magna. The sequence continues at coordinate 71,994 of CADWAF010001999.1, forward strand.
TGTATTAAGACAGATTACGTAGATACAATTTCTACAAAAGAAAGTTGGGAAAAATCAACTGAAGGACAAGACAGTAAGGACAGCAAACTTTCCCAAGATTACTTTGTGACGAAAGTCAAACAATTGACGTATTTCTTCTGTTCACGTACAAAGAAACTACTTGCATCTTCTGGTCATGGTAGAAATAACATTGGTCTAAATGGTAACAGAAACTTGGCATTGTTTATTAGAGATTTAATTCCATTCATTGATAGAAAACATTTGATTGAAATTATCAAACATTATATGGAATGTTTATCTGGTGACGAACTCCAAGAAGTAAAATTAAGATTGAAGTGTGAATTTATATCTGTTATTTGTGATTATGACTACTTCATTCCATTGAATAACCAACATTTGGCAGAAGGTAACTTTATTATAAGACATTTCTTTGATGTATTTTTCAGTATTGCTGAAAGTAGTAATGAAAAGCTGATGTTGAAGATTGGTAAATGTTTATTAGATTTATTCTGTAAGATTGATTATGATTCAAGATATCAAGAAGTACACAGGAAAGCTGCTATTGCGGAAATGTTCCTTTATTATGTTAATCGTTATTTATCAAAGGAAGAGTACCTTACTATGTTCCATCACGATGAATTGTATGTCCTTACAACAGTTTGTCTTTTATGGGTATTAAGAAACTTATCTGATCAACAATTTATCCAATGGTGGTTGGAAAGCCCACTTCACGTACAACTTAATTGTTTAACTTTCATGGAATACGCAGTTGTTTCTTTCAATAATTTAGATTTTTCATCAACTATTCCAAAAGCCGTTTCAGGCAAAAAGGATACTCAAAAACCTTTATGTTTAGAGCTAATGATGTCAATTCAACATCTTTTGAGTGTAATCACTTCAAGAGATTTATTATCAGAAGTTCTTGAAAAGTCAAAAGTTGAGAATGATATTGAAAAACTAATGGCAAACAAAGAAGACGTTCAAGTTGCTCAAATTATTTCTAAATTAGAAATCACTAGAAATATTAAAGGTATTACTCCAGTTGAATCTGTAATATTACGTTACATCTCTAGATTGTTATTTAATATGATTTATCAATTAAATAGAAAGAAGCATTACGATATTGTTTCTTTACTATTTACTGATTGTTTACATCCATTACTAACAAATTTTGGAAACTATTTTATTTGCCAAGAGTTATATGACCTTACTATTCCTAAGAAAGAAAGACTTCCAATTGCCCAAAAACGTAAATTTGAAAGCAAATGGAGATTATTATTGGGTGCTTCAATGGCATTCTCAGAGGAGTTAGTACAAAGTGGAGATTCTGGTATGTCTGAACTAATTGAAGTAGCAAAGGATTGTGTAAAACTGTTATTGCAACCATTTGAATACGTCATGACAAGAGATTTACCTGAAGTATTAGAGGTAGAAGAAGAAGATGTTATAGTAGATCCTAAACGTAATTTAATAGCTTCGGCAACATTTGATTGTTTAGTCACTAAAATATTCTCTAAAGCTAAATATGTAGCCTCTGAAGAAAACAAACCATTTGATACAGAAAATAACCAAGCATTTGAAGCTACTTTTATCAATACATTCTCCACATTTACAACACCTTGCAAATTAATGCATAAACTGATGACCTTGTATAGTGATCCAAATGTAGATCAATTAAGTGTTGAAAGACTTATGACAGATTTAATCACCAAAGCATTTTATACTTTTGACAATGAAGCCATTGCACAATATGTATTCCACTTCAAAACCATTGTTAAATCAATTAAGCAAAAACAATTACAAAAGAGCAATGGACAAACTAAACTACCTGTACATCCTACTCTTCAAAAGATTCGTAAGGCATTGGTTCAACATTTATTTAATGCAAAGAAGGACTATACCATTGAAGAACAATCAGACAAGAAACACTTAAAGCAAGCAACTGTTATGATTCCAAAAGGTCTTTCTATTGACAAATTAAAAGAACCTGAAATTCCAATGAACAAGTGGAAAATTCAAAAAACAGTTTATTTACTTAAAAACATTCCAAATCCATATAATATACCATTTGACTTACTTCAATGGCAAGCAAGTGAAGTTGCAAGACAAATTACAATCATTGATATGAAAATCTTCAAAAAGATTGAAAATAACGAGTTCTATAACTCTGCATGGTCAGACCCTAAATATAAATATGAATTAGCACCAAATATTTCTGCCTTGACAGATCGTGTAAATAATATGTCTTATTGGGTACAAACTTGTATTTTAACTGAAACAAATTTAGAAATTAGAAGAGCAATGTACAAGAAATTTATTGAAATTGCAAGTGAAGCAAAGGCATTAAATAACTATAGTGCCCTATTTGCAATTGTTTCAGGTTTACAATCAGGTCCAGTTCATCGTTTGAAAGAAACTCAAAAAATCTTACCTGTATCAGAAAATGAATTATTTAAAGAATTTGATGAATTACAAGCAAATAATCGTTTCAAATTGAGAGAAAACTTTAGATCATGTATTTCTATGAACGAAACACCAATTATTCCATTCATTGGTTTATTCCAAACTGATTTAACTTTCACTATGGATGGTAATCCAGATGAATTTGAACATCCTAAAAATCCTAAGAAGAAATTAATCAATTATCAAAAGAGAAGAATTTATTACAGTACTATTGAAACTGTTAATTCTGCTCAAAATTCTGCTACATGGTATCAATATCAATTAGAACCAATACCTTATTTACAATATGTATTGAAAGAACAAATATTTGAAAATATTATCACTGATGAAGACGAATTATACAAGAGATCTTTAACAATTGAACCTAGAAAACCTCAATCCCAATAATACTTTTTGTGTATTTTTATAATTATTATAAAACTTTATAAATAATAAAATTAAATTATTGTTGAAATTGGAAAGCATTTTGTTCAATTAATTTATCTAATTCATGTTGAATAATTTCCGTTTTTTCTTCTTCCACAAAAATATGTGTTTCATCTAAATCAAATAAAACAATTTCATTATTATAAATCTTCTTATTAATATACAAAATAAATTGTTTAATTGCCGGATCGCACTCAACAAGAACCCCTCTTAATGCATTGACCATTTTTTTTTAATTTGAACTTTTAGTTTTCCGTTATCAAAGCTTTTCACTTACGTGAATAAAGTGAGAAAGCTACAGCACCTTCAACAAGTAAGAACATTTGCAAACCCTATCAAATCATTATGAAAAACTTTATGCCTTCATCAAACAACCAAAAAACAAAAGGAAAGCAAAGAATAAGAAAATACAAAAAAAAACGAATTAAAAAAAAAAATTATCTAAAAAAAATGCAACAACCCACCAATCTTTCCTATCCAATTTACACAACACCTTCAATGAACGATAGTTTCAATCAACAAACACAACAATCATCATCATCATCTCTATCGGGTAGTAATAGTGGTAGTAATGCAAATACAACAACACCACGTAAACGTAGAGGAAATAAACAAGGTGGATTATTAAATAATTCTAATAATTTTGGTAGTTCCAATAGATCTCAACATCAAAAATTAATTCAATTAATTGAATTTACAAAATTAGAAAATAATAAAGAAAAATTAAATCATTATTTAAATCAAATTGAAGAATTATTATTAATTAATAATTTAAATAATAATAATTTAGTAAATGAATTTTTACCAAATTTATTACAATTACAACATTCAAATTCTTCACATCAAATTGAAATTAAATATTTTTTATCAAATTTTATTGAAAAATGTATAAATTTTATTTCAAATATTTCAATTGAAAATATTAAAAGTTGTGCTGAAACTTTAACAATTTTATTAGTTTCATCACATAATATAAATATAATGAAAAGAATTGTAATAAGTAGTATTTCCTTATTTAGAAAATCAATTGAATTAATTGCAATGAATGATAAATTAAATAAACATGTTAATATTTTATTTAGTCATATTTCTTTATTAAAGAAAAGAATTTTAACTTATATTGATTTTGAGAATGATGGTATTCAAACACATACTATACATTTTATTGAACATTTAATTTTAATTTATAGTTTAAATAGTTTACAAAATAATTTACAATCATTAGATGAAATGACTTATTTACAAATACAATCAAATACTTATCAAGTTAAAAATATTACAAATTATCCAATGGATTTAAATTTTATTTTAAAATGTCAACAAATGACAGTTGAAAGCAATCAAAAAGTAATTTTAAATGTTGATGAAATGAAAAGAGAAGGAGAACAATATTTATCTTTATTAATTGCAAAATGTTCAAAATCTGATATTTCACCAACTGTAATGTCAATAATCATTCAATCATTACTAAATATAGCTAAACATCGTTTAAATTTCTGGCCAAAAATTATTCCATTTTTATCTGAACAAGTTATTCGTTTAATTGAAAATAATTATAATTTTACAAATTATCAAAAATATTCATTAAAATCTTTAATTAAAAATAGTTTATTATTTTTATTAAGAATGCCAGAAACTAGACATAAATTTAGAAATGTTATTTGTAATGGATTAGATAGATTAGATATTAAACAAGATCAAATACAAATGATTATTAAATTTGTTGATAGATTTGTTAAAACTAGTTCTTCTGTTTTACAAAAGAGAAAACAAGAAGATACTTCTTCTTCAATTAATAATAATACTACTTCTAGTAATAATAATAATAATACTTCTATTAGTGGTGGTGTGAATAGTAGTAGTGGTGGTATAAATGGTGGTATTAACAATAGTAGTGGAATGGAATCAAATACTAAAAAGATGAAAATAGAAGAGAATTTACCAATTACTTCAATTTTAAATCTTTCTTATTTACCTAAACCATTAACAAATGTTGAATTAGCAGATACAGTTATTGAGAATTGTTATAAATTAGAATTAAATCATCCAACATTACCACCACCTTCAACTACAAAATTAACAAATAGTAATCAATTAGTTAATATTATTTTAGGGACATTATCTAATTTCTATTTTAAGAAGAATGTTAATCAACATTTAATGAATACATATACAAGTGAACAACAACAACAGTATATGAGTAGTGTACAATCTTTTTTATCTGAACCTATTCCTACTTTTAATACTGGTGTATTAACTGTACATTCTTTAATACAACAACAACAACAATTAATGGATCAAAATAATACTTTTATTAGTCCATATAGTCAATCTGCATTAAGACAATCACCTTATCAACAATCACCATATAGTGTTGGATTTCAACAACAACCAACAACAACACCTGTATTTCAAGATCCAAGGTTAAGATTAATGCAACAACAACAAAATGAAATGATGATGGGACAACAAGGTAATAATAATTCAATGATGATGATGGGACAAGATGGATTATCATCTAATAATAATCAAATGAATAATAATATGAATGCTACAAGTGGAATATTAATGCAACAAAGAGATCCAAGAGGATTATCTACCTATCAATCAACAAATTACATTCCAGATAAAAGTAATGCTTATGACAGTAGTGCTTCTTCTTCAACACAAAAGAAGGATACTTCTAAAAAATTGAGAGAAAATATTGTTACTTCTAATATTATTGATAAAACTGTAGATAAATCTACTGATAAAAGTACAACTACAACTACAACAAGTGATGTGAATAGAACAAGTACAATAGCAACAATAAGAGCAAAAGAAAATTTAACAAAACAATTTAAATTAAAATTAAAAATTTCAAATGAAGAACAATCAGAAAAATTAAAAAAGTATAATTGGAATCATTTAATGAATATTGAACAATCTATAAGAAGAGAAGGTAAAGATCATTATAGAATTAAATTATTATGTATGATGGTAGTTAAAAGTGATAAAACAGATGAAAAATATAAAGAATTATTAGAATATATTAAACAAGATACAAAAGGTAGATTTTCATTATTAATGATATGGTTATATATGGAATATAAAAATTGTATTTTACAAAATAATTATGATAGATATAATGATTTATTTAATGAAATATTATTTAATTTAGATAAATCAGAATATACTTTTACAAAATTTATAGTTGAATCACCTTATTTAACAGAAGATACAATTAAATATATTTGTAAAGAAATGTGTGAAAATATTAATTATACTTCATATGGTTTAATTACTTTAAAAGAAATTATTTTATCTAAAAATAGACCAAAATTAATGGAAGAATGTTTAAATTATTTATTAAAATATAGTATTAATGAAAATGATAAAATTAGAAATATTTCAATTCAAATTTTAAAACAAGATGAAATGTATCAAGAATTTAAAGATAAAATTGTTACTTTTGCTAGAGAACAAGCTATTCATTATCATCACACTGATACTACTACACAACAATTAGAAGAAGATAATAAAGAAGAAGATATAATAATGAAGGATGAAGAGAATAAAGAAGATAAAGAGAATAAACAATTTAAACAATATGCAACATTATATATTCAATTAGCAATTGAACATAGTGAAGATTTATTTGAAAATTTAATTAATGATTTATATCATCAAATAAATATTTTAGAAAATGATATTTTATCAATGATTACAAATATTCCTAGAAATACAATGATACAATTTTTACAACATTTTAAAGAAGAATGTTTACCATTAATATTAAAAATAATACCATTTCTATATATGGATGAATCATTAAGTAAAGTATTAATTTATAATTTTTATGAACGTAAAATTAAAAATTCAAATTTTGTAATACCAATAATTTTACAATTAACAAAAGAACAAGTATTAGAAGCATTACCTATAATTATACAAAATAATGAGACTGATATATCACAGAAATGTATAAATGATTTATTATTAGCTAATCCTAAAGGAGAAAGAAATGATAAAGTATCTCCTGATGAGATTTTAGTTGCATTACATAGAATAGAAGCTAATATGAATATTGATAAAGATTTAATGATTAAAATTAGAATGTTAATTGATTTATGTTTTAGTCAATTACATCAAAAGATTTTTACAAAACCAATTTTAAAAACTGCATTACAACAATTAGCTGATATGCAACCACAATTATCTAGATTATTAATGAGAACTGTTATTCAAACTTTAAATATTTATCCAGATTTATCTACTTTTATAATTAAATTTATTTATAAAACTTTAATTAAACGTAAAGCTTATGAAAATAAGAATATTTGTATTGGTATGATGAAATGTTTAAGTGAAAAGTTAAATATCTTTCCAATTTCAAAAGTTAATGAATTATTAGAAGAATTAAGTAATGAAAATGAATCTATTTTATTAGAAGAAGTTTTAAAGAAATATTTAAATTTAAGAGAAGCCTTTTTAGAATATTTAAGAATTCAACAACAACAAGATAAGGCTAATCATTTTGTACAATTAATTAATCAACAATAATATTATTATTCCTTAATAAAAGATTACTAGGTTTTTTATTATTCTTGTTGTTTATTATTATCACTATCTTCAGTAGTATTTATAAAATTAGTTAAACTAATACTTGTATCCAATAATGCACTACTACTACTCATCATTGATAAATTATTATTGTCAGTACTTTCTAAATAATGTTGTTGCTGTGGTTGTTGTTGTTGAGTAATTGGTACATGTTTTCCACTATTTAAATCAAATAACATTCTCTTCCAAACGTGATTCATAAAATTCTTATTTTTATAAATACATTCTTTTAAACAATCCTTTTCATTTTCTAATAAATCTTCATTTTTTTGTAAAAATAATTTATTTGGTAAATGATGTGTAATACATTTATTAAAACATGTAGCTGCTAATAAATTAATTTCATAATATTTTTCTCTTAACTCTGTTGTTTTTGATTGTATTTCAATATATTTTTGTTGTGCTTCTAGTTCTTGTTGAATTAAATGGTTTTGATATTGAAATTGTTGGTCTGGTGTGAACATCATATCATTATTGTAAGAGTTATTTGTTGTTGGGAGAGAATAGAAAGATAGATAAGGAGATTCTATGTGGAATGAATCTCTAAAGGAACCACGTGCTCCACGTGTTGTGGTTTCGGAACTAGTGTTAAATGGGTTGTGTGTTTTTGGATAAAAAGTGGAAGAGTAAGAGGTTTCTTTAGTTTGTTGCATTTTTTTTTTTAATAAAACAATTTTAATAAATAATGATTTTAATAAATCAATTAACAAGGAATTTAAATAATTACTTTAAATTATTGTTTAAAGTCTTTAATGCAATTTATCCTTCTTATTTAACAAAGAGTGGATGTTGTTGGTTTGGATATTGGGCTGATATTGCAAATAAAGCAAATGAAGCAATTAAGGAAATTGAAGAAAGTTATAAAATTAATTTATATAATACCAAATACTCTTTACAATACATGCAATAAGAAATATGTTGGAAATGGGATTTATAGCAACGGTTTTTTGAATAGCTATAGTATATAACTGGTTTCTTTACAAAAGAAAAAATAAAAATTATATCAAATTTCCTGAATTCAGTTCAATAGATTTTAATAATTCTTAAAGTATTTTTTGTGTCAAATATTATAGTTTTATTTAATTTTTTTAATTTGATACATTGACGTTATGTATACTATTTTTTTGATTAATTAATCGATTAAGGTGATAAAAATTGATTTGCTTGTGTTTATTATATTGCTGCTATTAAGGAAATTTATAACATGACAATTGGTATGTTAATTCTTCTTTGTCAATTTCCTTTTCAACTTTAGCTACCGTTACATTTCGTTTCTTACAATATTTCTTTTCTTTAGCAATGGATGTTAATTTGTTAGTAAAACGACAACAAGCTTTACCATTATTGAAGTGTGCTACAGCAGATGTTTTGTTAGAATAATGTTGAATAGTTATTTTATCTTCTTTTGTTTTTTCTAAACGAAATTGTTTATTTGGTTGTCTAAAATAGATAACTGAAATAAATGTTAAAGAAAATAAAACTATTTGAACTATTACATCAATCCAAGACATCTTTTTTATTCAACAACACAATAGCACTATTTGATTTGAGCATGTGCTTCTTGTAGATTCTCGGTGTTTTAGAATTTGGTCAAAGTGATTGCTTATTCTGTCACGTTACAAAAGAAAATAGATTGAACTATAAGTTTATTTCTTATCTTATTCACTCTATAGGTAATACGTTATTTAAGGTAACTGTCAAAAAATAATGTTTAGTATTTCTTTTAGAAATGATAATGGTTGTAATTTGTTCAAATAGGAATGAGATAAAGCGATTTAATTTCCATTTTGTCGACTGTGGTCTTTATTCTTTTCCTTTTTTGAAAGGATAACTTTGTTTCTGTTTTTCTGAGTTTACAATCACCGTTGTTTTATTTTACATTTAAATAAAAGATAATTCAACGTTTTAAAGTAACTAACTTAAAAAACATTAGCTGTTTAGTGATTAACTTTAGATTTAAAAAAAGACAACTACGGAACAGATTTGCACGTATGTTTTATTTTACATTTAAAACACACAAATTTGTGTCAATAAAAACTAATGGTTGGTTAGTTGAATTCTACAACACCACTTGCAAATATTTAAAAGACAAAAAAAAATCTACAGCACTACAGATTCCCGAGAAGTCTCCCATCTCAGTACTAATGTAGCCCTACTGTGCTTAACTTCTCAAATCGGACGGGATGAGGTGCTTTCACAGTGGTATGGCCGTAGATATTTGAATCCACATTATAAACTTGTTATATTGTTGTTTTGGGGTGAATTGGCTACGCTTTACAATAAGTTTCACTTAAATTCATTTATTTATTTTTTTATTTAAAAAATGGACGCAAACATCTTTCTTCAAGACAGCATCTTTTCCTATTGGTTGTTCTTTGTTTCACTATTTCGGGGATTTTCAATTATCACTGGTTATTTTAAACCACAAATAATTACCAAAAACATCTATCCAGATGAAAAATTACCACCTCTTTTCGGTAGAATGTTCGCAAACTGGACTGGTGGTAGTATTACTGCTTGTTTAATTTTAGCATTATTTCCACAATCGTTACCAATGCACTATATGAATTTATGTGCTTTTACTATTGCTTTTGGTCACGCTTTATTAGAATCAAATTATTATAAAACTATGCCATTCAAAGGAGCTATCTCTATGTATTTCTTTGGTGGAGGTTCTGCTTTGTGGACACTTTATCGTATTTTATTTTGTAAAGCTCTCCATTAATTATATTAAATTGGTTTCTTTTCATTTACCTTACAATTAACACCGTCATTATTCAAAAACGAAAAGATATTAAGAAATCAACAACCACATTATACATGAACCAATTCTTCTTAAAATATCTTCCTTTCTCTTTCAGAACTACTTTCCTCAAAGGCTTGAAAACGTCCTTCAGCCGAAGCCTATATCTATAATTAAGCTCTTCTTAGCACGTGTACTTGTTAAGACATATTTTTTGTAGTTCAGTTTGGTTTCTGTAAATGTTTAGGCGGAAATTTTGAGACAAAAACTTCTTCTTTAAGTAAAAAATGACTGATAAAGAGGAAGAACATCCAACAATAGACTTTACTTATAGTTATGAAGAGGAAGAGGAAGAAGCACCTAAATCAAAAAACACTCCAAAGAATTTTTCAAATTCAAGACCAGCCTCGACCTTAATAAATTATATGGAGAAATATACCCATGATGGAACTGATTATACAAATGATAATGTAGATGTTGATGATAGAGTACATATATTAAGGAATGATAATACAAGTAATGATAAAAATATTAAGGAACATACAGATGAGGAACATTTTGATGAAGAATTTCAAGGGGATTTTGAGGATAATCATCCTACAGATGATCATAATTTGAGGGATGAAGAACCAATTATTAATTCTGGAAATTTAAATGAAGATCGTCGTAATTCACATGATGAGAATACTGAACTAAATTTTAGTGAAATGAATTATAAGGGAGAGGATAGTGAAGACGCAGAAGTTATAATGTTAAAGAAAAAGATAAAGAAAGATGCAAGTGTAATAAGAAAATTAAAAAAAGAAAATGATCTAATGAAAGAACAGTTAGTTCAATTAAATCAACTTGTAGATGAACAATTAAGTCAGAACGGGATAAAGTTACCCAAGCCAAAGCTAACAGTAAAAACGGTGTTAGTGGGGAATGAATCGGAATTAAAAACTTTAAGAAAACAACAAGAGATTGATAAGAAAACAATAGAAACTTTAAAGAAACAATTGTATACTGAGGGAAGTCCTGAGAGAGTTAAACAGTTAGAAGGAAAGCTAAAGGAGGTTTGTAAACAATTAGAAGAACTGAAAGAAGAAAATAAAGGCTTGAAAATCATTCAAAGGGAACAATCTAAGGCTTTAGAAAGTAATGAACAAGATAAAACGATAGATCAAATGAAGAATGAATCTAGATTTTTGAATGGAAAAATAGAAAATTTAAAATCTAAGAATAAGGAATTAGAAGAGATTATTGCACAGAAATCTAAAATGTTAACAGTTCAAGAACAAAAGGCTTATAAATTAGAAGCAATTTTAAAGAAAAAGAATTTAACAGAGGATGGTATTGCAAAGATTGAAGAATTAACGAAACAAGTAGACGATCATGCGCAAACCAGTGATAAATTATCTAAGGAGGTTGGTGTTCTTAGGAGAGCAAAAGATGTTGCTGAAAAGAAATTCAAGATGGCATCTGTGCAATTCAAACAAGAGCAAAAGAAATTAATTCAAGAAAATCAAGAGCTTAGACAAGTTTTGGAAAAGAGAGAAAAGGATGTAAGAAGTTTAAATATGATACTTAAACAAAACAACTTGTCTCAATTCATGATAAATCTAAGCCCTTTGCCTACCCCTAATACAGCTTTAAATCTAGAGAATGTACCAACCTCACCTACAGGTACTAACAACAGTGGAAGTAATAACAGAAGGGCCAGTCCTAAACCTCACTTAACAAATGTTGTAACAAACAACAATAAGGGAACTGTCTCGAAACCAAAAGTGACAAAGCCAGCCATTCGAAAGAAAAACAGTATTCAAAAATTGGAAGAAAAGAAGAAGATTGGCGAAATAGCTAATCAAAATAATGTAGAAGAAGAATTAGGAGCAGACGCTTTTGAAGATTTAGGAGATGATTTCGATGAGGATTTTGTGGAAGAAGCTGAAATACCTACCAATAACAATAATGATACCGAAATAACAAAACAAAAAGCAATATCTGAAGATGTTTCGATATTCAGACCTAGTTTTTAACTTTATCATAAATTAATTATAACATTGTACATAGTTTTTTATTGTCTCTTCTTATAAATAAAACAAGATCCCACAAGGAAAAATTTACATAAAAATTATTGTTGTTGTTGTTGCTCTTCAAGTGGACTTGGTCCATCAGGTCCGATTTGACCAACATTTCTTGGAATTGCTTCATCATGAGTTTCAACTTCACCTTCAACTTTTTCAATAACTGCTTCTCTGAAAGCATTGATTTTTCTCATTTCAATTTTTCTGACTTTTGGATCTTTAATAACACGTCTTAAGAAATAACCATTTAATTGGATGTATCTTAAGAAAGATAAACCTCCTTTGTATACCTAAAAATATTTAACAGTAAGATGTTTTCGGATGTAAAAAAATTTAAAAATGATGAAAAAAACGTACTTGTTCAGACATTTTTTTTGGCCAATATCCTGCTCAACCAGATCCCTAAATTTTACAATCCCGCTCAAATAGATTGGCCAAAAAAAAAGCAACTTTGAGATCATTGTTAATCAAAAAGTAAATTGCAAATTCTAAATGATGCAACAATATTTATTTCTAGTGTGGTTTACTAAGTTATTTTACATGAGTTACTTTAAATGAAATTTTGAATTACATGTGCTTTCCAGAATAAACATTGTTTTTCTCTATTAATAGCAAGTCAAACATCAACAATTAAATCTGAAAAAAATTGTGAAAAGATGTTGAATAATAACACTAATTGTACCAATAATAATAACATTCATCTAGAGGAAGAAGAAGATGAACATTTAGTTTTAAGTAATGATGGTACCGGTAAATTCTTTTATAATCGTTCTCTTTGTCCAGAAAAATTACAGTTACAACAAGAATTATTAGAAAAACATGAAGGAGCAAATGGTGTCACAATTACAAGTTCTGGAATACAATCAATAAGTGCTTTATTACATGGAATAATACATTCATTAAAAAATTCAAAAACTATAAATTTAATTTATACCAATGAGTTATATTGTGATTCTCCACGTTTATTTAAATATTTACAAAATATGTATTCTAATTTACAATTACACATTATTGATATTGTAAACACAAAAAGTATTGAAGAATTATTTATGAGTGATAAATTAAAAAATCAAGATAATATTTTATTCTTTGAAACTTGTAGTAATCCAAATGGAAATTTATTTGACGTTACTTTAATTGATAAATTAAAGAAACAATCTAAAAAATTAATTACAATTGTAGATAATACATGGTTAACACACGTCATTTGTAATCCTTTTCAACTTTCAAATCATATTGATTTTGTCATTACTTCTTTAACAAAATACTATAGTGCAGGACATTGTATTGCAGGAGCAATTATTAGCAAAGAGAAATTTCAAGGAAAAATTATGAAAAGAGTTGTTGATTGGATGATTATTAATGGAAATCATGTTAGTCCATATCATTGTGAGATAATTTTAAAGAATATGAAGAATTTAAAGGAAAGAATTGGAAAGGCTTCACAATTAACGAAACAAGTAGTTTCCTATTTGAAAGGACATGAGAAGGTACATGGGGTTTATCATCCAATATGTGAAGATCATGCTACTTTTGGTTTGGTTAAAAGATATTTTAATAATAATGATTATGTTCCAAGTTGTTTTACTTTTCGTGTGAAAGGGACAAAGGTCGATGTTTTAAAAGTTTTGACCTCTGTCAAAATTTTAGAACATAAAACAAGTTTTGGCGCCAAAATGAGTAGAACGGATCCTTGGCCAAAAGAAGAAGACGGATTTACAATTGTTAGATTGGCTGTTGGTTATGGAGATAACATTGATCGTATAACTCAAGGGCTAGACGAGATTTTATCAAAACTTGAATAATTTTTTAAAAATAAAAACAAATTTTTGTAGCAGTAAAAAGACAGTTGTGGATTTTAATTTATGGGTTAAGTACTACAAGCAGTATTATGACTAGATGAAGCTCTTTTGTGGTTAGTATTTGTCTTTAACAGGCAAAATTGCAACAAAAATTTTTGAGTCATTTGATTGGACGAAAAATTGTAAGAAACTCTTTTGAAAAAATTATCTAAAGCACCACCAATTAGATTTGTGCTCTCAAGTGTTTTTTGTTCATTCCGCACCTTTCCCGACTTGTTAACAAAACAATCCTGATTTAACTACTTTCTAACAATTTGTTGCAAATCTTTTTAAAAACTAGCCTTGTTCTAGTTTCCCACTCTTACTTTCAAAATTTTACTCTTTTCAACTTGTTGTTAGAAACTAACAAAATAAAAAAAGGCTAAAATTTAAAGGAAAAGGCTACAGGAAAATGCCAAGAAAGAAGACTACCCCAAAGAAATCTACAACTACCTCATCTAATAATAATAATAATGGGAACAGTAATGATGGTAGCGGTAGTAATGGATCACCTTCAAGAGAAGGTAAAAAAAACTCAAGTCCAGTAAATGGAAAGAAGAGAAAAGGTTTTATTTCTTCAAAAAAGAAGGATTTTACTGCAACTGAAACTTTTAAAAGATCTTTAAATGTTGCAATTTATTTTTCAAGGCTACATGAAAATAAATTAGTACATGAAGAAATTACAGAATTACCATTAGAATATGGTATTGAAAATTTAGATATTTATTTAGCTATAAGAAATGTAATTTTATATGTTTGGTGGTCAGATTGTAAAACATTTATTGAATATAATAATTTAATTGAAGTTTTACCAAAATTAGAATATATTGAAAAATTTAATAATAGATTAACTGATGAAGAATTAATAGATATGATTAAACAAACTTATATATTTTTAAATAGATATGGTTATATTAATTATGGTTATTTGCCAAAAAGTATAAAAACAACAACAATACATAAAAACTCAAATAGTGAACGTCACATTATTGTTATTGGAGGTGGAATTTCTGGAATAATTGCAACTAAACAATTATTATCTTTTGGATTTAAAGTTACTTTACTAGAAGCAAGATCTAGATTAGGAGGTAGAATGTTTACAGATAATTCATGGTCAAATAACGCTCCTGTTGACATAGGAGCCTCAATTGTTACCTGTTCTGCTGCCTCACCTATCGTTGCAATTGCTAGACAAACTGATATCCATTTAGAACAGATAGGAACGGATAATCAATTATTTCAATCTAATGGTGAACAATTACCTAAAGATTTGGATGATAAATATCAAACAATGTTTAATGAACTTTTAGATAAGGCTTGTTCTTTAAGGTATGAAACAACTAATAAGGAATTGAAGGAAAGATTTAAACATTTAAATACATTTGAAGATGTTCATCATCCTTTTAAAGATGAACATTTGCAAGCAAAGAATGATTTATCTTTAGGTTTAGTTTTGAATGAGATTATTAAAGAAGAAATTGAACAAGCACCAAAAGAAGAAAGAGAAAGAATGAAAGAAGCTTTATATTGGCATTGTGCTAATTTAGATTATGGTGTTGGACACGATATGGAACCAGCCTCTTTGTGTCATTGGGTAAGTACAGAAATAATTAGTTAATGTTAATTATTTAATTCTTTCAGGATCAAGATGATGTTTACGAATTAGGTGGAGAACACTTTTTTGTAAAAGAAGGTTTTACACAAATGATAAATATGTTATGTAATGATGGACAAGAGTTGGCTACTAATGTGATACATTTAAATGAAATGGTAACTGAAATAGATTATTCAAACAGAGATTGTATTAAGGTTCATACAACAACTACACCTAAATTACCACAAAAACATTTAAATCCAATACAAGAAAAACTACGTGCGCCTTCATGCCCAAGTCCTAAGGATGAGGTTTATGAATGTGATGCTGTTTTATTGACAGTTCCATTGGGAGTATTACAAGGTAAACAAAAAGAATTAAATAATTTAGTGTTTAATCCACCTCTACCTGAATGGAAAATGAAATCCATTCGTAGATTAGGATTTGGATTACTCAACAAAATAATATTAGAATTTGAATATGTATTTTGGGAAAAAGATCAATTTTATTTTGGTTTAACGCATAACAATGTTGATGAAAGAGGGTTTTGCTATTTATTTTGGAATTTATATCCTTTAACAAAGAAACCAATATTATGTGGATTAGTGGCGGGTAAGGCAGCTTTTGAGTTAGAAGAGAATGAGAAGAATATAGGTTATATTAAATCTAAAGTTATGAAATATTTAAAGAAAGCATTCCCTTGGTCTTTAAATCTTCCTGATCCAAAACGTATAATAAGAACTAATTGGTATAATGATCCATTCAGTACTGGTTCTTATAGTTATGTAAGGCTAGGGTCAACTGGGGAAGATTATGATATATTAGCTGAGTCAATTGACAATAGAATTTACTTTGGAGGTGAACATACCTGTAGGAAATATCCTGCCACTGTTATGGGTGCTGTTGTTAGTGGACTTAGAGAATCTGCTAAAATTGATAAATATTTTGAAAACACTGTAATAAGTGATACTAAATTGTCTCAAAGAATAATACAGACAGATTTGACAGAACAAACATTAAATTTGAAAGAAAAGAAAATACAATTGACAGATGTTATACCCAATGTATCAACTGCTAGTAGCAGTACAGAACCATTAATTGTGAATAATAATGTAGATATAGCCAAAGAGAATACACTAATTGTGACTGAAATCTCTAATGTAAATGATAAAAAGCATAGAGGATGGAGAAGAAATGCCATGAAACAACAACCAATAGAAGCTGATGAGATTATAGTAATTGATGATGATGATGATGACGAAGAGTTATCACCCAAAAAACAGCAAAAGTTGGATGCGGCTGTAAATCAAACCTTCAAGTATCAACCTATTTACACTTTTCAAGCACCACCACCTGGTTTACCTCCTCATGTAGCTGCTACACAACCACCAATGCCCAATATGCCATTTCCTTTTCCACCTTACCACCCTCCAATGATGTATTATAATTATCCTCCACCTCCATTCCCTTATCAACAACATACCCCTTCTTATTACAACAATGACAAAAAGTAGTAGTCTTAATGATATTAAGAATAAAAACAAAATTCAAGTCAGCCAGCACCAACAATCTCATGTATTAGTATTGAGCGTTTTTAAGGATATATATCCAGAACATTATTTTTTAACCTAGCTCCCTAAGATTCTGTTGATATCATCTCCCGCATAGTCCAGTGGCTAGGATACCTGGCTTTCAATAAACCTAAAAGTCCCCAGGAGGCCCGGGTTCGATTCCCGGTGTGGGAAAGTTTTTTGTTATTAATTTAATTTTAAAAACAAAACTTTAGCTGCCTCATTCTCTTCTTGTTTTGCCTTGCAACAACGCAGAGCATTCCATCAAACCGTCTAGAATTTTAAATATTTTACATCAAATTGGAGAAAACGTTCCACGGGGTGGAACTCTATTTGAAATGATGGTACCTTTAACAAAAGAGAATGTTTCTTCTTTCGATAGTGTACAATACGAATTTATGGGTTTTGTATTTAAATCCAAAATTTAGATGTGGCATGATTCCTCAAATGTATTACTTACAAGAACTCTATCACAACGCAGAGTTATATTATGATACAGAGATTCATTCAGTAATTTGGGAAGTTAAAGAAGGACAGATTGTAAAGAATAATAATACAGCACTAAGATTAATTCGATGATCCTATTATTATTCACAAGTTTAGTCACATAAACACTTTACAAAGAGTGCAATTTCACACAAGCTGAACTGCAATAAAAAAAATAATTCCACAATTTTATGAGTTTGACTTACCCAATTCAAGTTGGATCATTAAGAACTGGCTCATATATAATAATTAATGATTTTCCCTGTAGAATAACAAGTTATATAACTAATAAACCTGGTAAAACGGGTACGTCAAAAGCACATATAACGGCTGTCGATATTTTCACAGGACAACAAATAGAAATAATTTATCCAACAAGAACGGAAGTTCTAGCCCCATTTGTGTTAATAAAAGAATATCAATTAATAGATATTACTAATGATGGATATTTATCTTTAATGACAGATAATGGTGATGAAAAGTGTGATATTAAATTAACAGATAATGAAATTGGATTAAAATTAAAAAAGTTATTTGAAAATGAAAAGGAAAGTACAATTATTGTTGAAATTATTTGTGCTATGGGAAGGGAACAAGTTGTAGATTTTAAGGTTAATTAAATAATATTTAGTATTAAAATTCAATTTCTTCACAAATGGTTAGATATGGATCTGCTGTAATTTCCTTTTCAATGTGTTTGAAATTAGTATCTTTTTTCCAATTTACTTCAAAAATAAATTTTAGTAAAGTATCGTCTTCTGTTTTAAATTCATATTGTAAATCTGATTCATTAAAAATATTAAAAATATATAATTTATTAGTTGCTAAACCTTTAACAGTTATTGTTTCAATAAATTGAAAAAGATTTTCAGTATTGGAATCATCTTGGTCAATAATCCATTTCACTTCAACATTATGACTAGTTAAATACTCCACTGTAATTTCAAGAAAAAGCGTTCGTTGCACAGACATTTTTTAAAGTTAAAGAGCATAACAAGTTTACAACAAAAAGCTTATTCAGTTTATAATAACTAGTTATTACAATAGCTAGTTAAAAGAAAGTTAAAAATTTATGTGTTGAATGGTAAACATATCTGTACAAATAAATAAATTCCCTTATTTACAATAAATATTAAATAAAAATAAATGGATCAAGAAGTGAGAGCAGTAATCATTGACAACGGATCAGGGTAAGTAGATATTCTGTTATCAGTTAAAAGTTAATCATATCCGGTTCAGCATGTGTAAGGCTGGTATGTCTGGGGATGATGCTCCAAAAGCAGTATTCTCCAGCATCGTAGGGTATCCAAAACATAAAGGAATAATGATGGGGGTTGGGCAAAAAGACTGTTTTGTAGGAGATGAAGCTCAAGCTAAGAGAGGAATACTTAAACTTTCTTATCCTATAGAACACGGTATCGTACAAAATTGGGACGAAATGACTAAGATATGGAATCATACTTTTTACAATGAATTAAGGGTTTCACCTGAAGAACATCCTGTACTGTTAACTGAGGCACCTTTAAATCCAAAACATAATAGAGAGAAAACAACAGAAATTATGTTCGAAACATTTTCCGTTCCTAAACTATTCATAGCCATTCAAGCAGTTCTATCTCTCTACGCCTCTGGTAGAACTACTGGAGTTGTTTTTGATTCGGGGGATGGTGTTTCTCATACAGTACCAGTGTTTGAAGGTTACTCTGTACCTCATGCTGTCCAACGATTAGATCTTGCAGGTAGAGATTTAACCAATGCTTTGGTTAAATTCTTAACTGAAAGTGGATATAGCCTAACAAATGGTGGTGAAAGAGAAATCGTAAGGGATATTAAGGAAAAACTTTGTTTTGTAGCAATGGATTTCAAAGAAACTGAGGCAGATTACGCTAAGGATTGTAGTAAATACAAAATGAATTATGAATTACCTGATGGAAATGTAATTGATGTTGGAAGTGAAAGGTATAAAACTCCAGAAGTATTGTTTGACCCAACACTAATAGGGAAAGAACTTTGTGGAATTCATCAAGCCACTTATGAAACTGTAAATGCTTGTGATATTGATATTAGAAGGGATTTGTTAAATAACATTGTTTTATCTGGTGGTACAACAATGTTTCCAGGGTTGTCTGACAGACTTTCTGCTGAAGTGTCCTTATTGGCTCCCTCAGGTGTTTCCATTAAAGTTTCTGCTCCTTCAGAAAGAAAATATTCTGTATGGATTGGTGGTTCTGTACTAGCATCGTTATCTACCTTCCAACAAATGTGGATTACAAAAGAGGAATATGATGAATACGGTAGCTCAGTTGTACATAAAAAATCAATGTAAATACTTTATTGTTTTACAAAATGCATTTTAAGGCATTTTTTGTTATCGTAAATTTTATCTCTAAATAAATAATCTATAGAATAATACAACTTTTTTTAGGCTTTTCAGTTGTTGTTGCTTGTACCTTAGCTTTTTGTTGTTCTTTTTGAATTTTCTTATTTAATACATCTTTTACTACTAATAAAAAGGCATCATCAATATTTGTTTTTGTTTTTGCACTACATTCAACGTATCTCGTTTTCCATTTATTTTCTGCCTCTCTGATATGTTCCATTGTCACTTGTCTATCCTCAGGTGGTAACTAAAATTATTTTAATAAATTATTTAACGATTTTTTACTTACATCACACTTGTTTCCTACTAATGCAACACATGGATTGTCACAATCTTTACTTCTACATATTTGTTTATAAAATTCTGTTAACGAATCAAATGATAAACTTCTAGTTATATCAAAAACTAAAAGAAATGCATCTGCTGTTCTCATATATTCGTCACGAAGACCCTATTTATTTGAATTAATAATACTTGAACTACATTATTACTTACTTTATATTCCTAAATAAATACAACAATTAAAATGATCTAATAATTTTTAATTCATCACTTACCTCTTGCCCAGCAGTATCTAAAATATCTAGTTGAACCGTATGACCATCTACTGTAATTGTCTTTTGATAAGAGTCTTCAATTGTCGGATCCCATCTAATAAAAACAATTTTCACATAAACATTTAAAATAAATATTTTTTAAATTTTCAATATACGTACGATTCTACAAATTGATTTTTTACGTATTGAATTGTTATGCAACTTTTACCCACACCACCAGATCCACAAACAGCTAACTTAAAATTATAGACAGACATGATTAAATTTTTTTTTTGAAAATTTGATGTTGATTAGCCTCGCTACAAATTAGAGGTTTAGATGACAAATAACATTATGGAAGACATTAACGTTAACCTTGGCGGGGAAGGCTTTCTGAAAATTATCTGAGTGGTTGTTACATTGGCAAGAACAAAGTGGCAAGGTTTGATTTGAACAACAGTAAAGTATTCTTATCTGGAAAATACTTACCTTCCAACTTTAAGTAATAATAACAATAAAAACTTCAAACACTTAATAATTTTATGATTTATCAACTTCCGAAAAGAGGATTCTTTCTTTATTCGTTCCGAAACAAAGCAATCAATTGAAAGGCATTGAGTAATTTTCAAACAAAACATTTATTACTTCTCAAGCCTAGGTACATCCCTTTAGACCTTCTTCTTTGAATTTAATCCAGAAATACCTTCTTTCCCTTATCAAAAGTTCGAACATACATCTTTGGTTTTTTTGCGCCTTTGTTGATGACAAGCCTGAACGCCTTGATTATTTACAATTGAGTTGTCCAATCGTTTAGGGTCTTAAAAATCAACCAAAAAAATATCCCACCATCTGCATAAAAAAAAATAATAAGAAGCATATAAAGGTAAATATCTATTAGTAAAACAACATCTTCTTAAAGTTCACTTACTCCTGTACATTTCTCAATAAATCCACACTCAAATAATTGTAAATTGATTAACTATTAAACTATATACCCTACATTAGAATGAGCGTTGAAACTGATTCCAGAGAAGATAATGTCTTTATGGCAAAATTAGCAGAACAAGCAGAAAGATATGATGGTAAGTTAATAAAATCTAATACTTTGTTACGAAAACAAATTTATATAGAAATGGTTCAAGCTATGAAAAGAGTTGCAGAAATGGATGTTGAATTAACTGTTGAAGAAAGAAACCTTTTATCTGTTGCATACAAAAATGTTATTGGTGCTAGACGTGCTTCATGGAGAATAATCTCATCTATTGAACAAAAAGAAGAAAGCAAAGGAAATTTACATCATGTTGAAAAGATCAAGAAATATAGAGGAAAAGTTGAACAAGAATTAACCGACATTTGTAATGATATTTTAGATATCTTAGATAAACATTTAATTCCATCAAGCCAAACTGATGAATCTAAAGTTTTCCATTATAAGATGAAGGGAGATTATCATAGATACTTAGCAGAATTCACTACAGGTGAACAAAGAAAGGAAGCTGCTAACAACTCATTAGAAGCATACAACACAGCAACAAAGGTAGCAAAGGAACTCCCAACAACCCACCCAATTCGTTTAGGTTTAGCTCTTAATTTTTCAGTTTTCTACTATGAAATTTTGAACTCACCTCAAAGTGCTTGTCAATTAGCAAAGAAAGCTTTCGATGATGCTATCGCTGAATTAGATAGTCTTACCGAAGAATCATACAAAGATTCTACTTTAATTCTTCAATTATTAAGAGATAACTTAACTTTATGGACATCAGATATGCAAGAAGAAAAGAATGACGGAACAAAAGTAGAAGATGCAGAAGAAGAAGATCAATAAATGTAATATATCTTCAAGTGATTTATATGCTTCAGATCATAACCGTATTATGAATCTTTCAATAAACCACTTAAAAAAATTAAATTATTTATTTGTCTTTCTATTTGCCAAATTAGCGAAAGGTGAGGAATTTGTACCGGTGGTATTATCATTGTTTGTTGTTCTATTCGCTTGAACATTGCTGCCTTGGTTGCTTGTATTCATATTTGTTGTTGGTGGTGCATCATAAGGGTTGTTACTATAAGGATTGTAAAGATCCATTTGTGGATACATATTGTTATTATTGCCTCCAATCCTAGCAAATTCAGAAGCCATTGAGTCTTGATAAGGATTTGAATTGTCAATAAAATCGTATTGATTGTTGTTATTTGTGTTTACTGGTGAATTAAATCCCAACAATAATTCGTCCAAAGAAATTTCCTTATTTGTATTTACATTATTATTATTTTGTAAATTATTTGTTTGTCTATTTGTATTCATTACATTTGGATTGCTATTATTATTGGAATATGTTGTTTGAGGAGGAATATTATACATTGGTTGAGTAGTAGTAGTGGTAGTTGGAGCAAGAAAATCATCTAAAGATAATAAATTATTATTGGTTGTTACCCCTCCAGTCTTTGTATTTCTATTAGCTAAACTTCCAAACATATCATTATGTGGTGATTGACTCTCTAATGGTGGTGCAGAAATTAAATCATTTGGAATAATTGGTTTTGTACCTAATAAATTATTTGGTAATTCTTTCTTTCCACTTTTCATAAATTTAGAAAAACATTCTAAAATATCATTTAATTGATCATGAATATCAATTAATTTTAATAAAACAGTTTCTTCAGGAACTAATTCAATTAATCCAATAATTCTATTTTTCATTTCTTTACAATTAACTTCTACTTGAATTGCAGTATCATCTTCTTTTAATTCTTTTGGTGAATTAGCAGCTTCAACTAATTGCATTAATAATGACATGTTCTCTCTAACAATTTTAAGATCAGATTCTAATTTTTGTTTATAAGGTGAAAGCCTTACTGCATTATTATTATTGCTCATTACATTATTACCGCTTGTAGTAGTATTGTTGGTAGTTGTATTTAATGATGAACCACTACCAATTGGTCCATTATAGCCTTGTTGTTGTTGTTGAAAGTAAGGATTAGATGAACCTTGTGGTACAAATGGAGGTGGAGTATTATGGGTTATATTTAATTTATTTTCTTTAATTAAATCTAAACTTTTTTGTTTAATATTTTCATCCCCAGATTTTGTTAATTTTTGAATTAAATTTAAAAATTCAGGATTACAAATACGTTGTTTAACATAATCATTTGTATTTTTTAAAATTGCATCTAATAAAGTAATGGAATATAATTTAGTGATTGAATTATCATCTTTTAATCTATTGGAAAGTGTTTTTATTACATTATCTGTATAATCATCGGGATTTTGACATAAAATATCTGTTATTTGTAGAATTGCTTCCCAATCTTCACTAACATTATTCGGATCAGTTGCCCTGACAACAAGACCATAAATATCTACACTCATTATTATTTTAAAATGATCTTTATTTTTTTTTTAAATTATTTTTTGATTAAGACACTTTTTAGAAGGAATTAAAAAAGCTTAAATACAACAGTATGCTGTCCACTGTTCCTGCTGAGCGATTTGAATTTTAATGGCGTTCAAAAGGACTAACTTGTTTTGAAGTGTATTGTAAAGGGAATACAATAATAGGAATCAGTACACAACAGATTAAACAAATAGTAAAATATTATTAAGGTAAATTTAAAACTAACTCAACTGTGCCTTTTGGACAAGCAAAAATTCTAATTGGCTCTCAGGAGTTAGTAAACCATTTAACTTTGTTTTTCCGTCACACAACAATAGGCAGTTCTATTTCACAACAATTTAAAAATGAGTAAAGACGAAGAAGCAACCTTTTCGGAAGTTCAAATTAACGGTGAACAAGAAGATAATAAATTATCAACACAATTAGAAGAAATGATGGAAGAACAAACAAAATTAAATCAATCAAATTCTTTTTTTGGTAGAATTAAGTCATATTTTATTGAAGGTAATGTTTTACTTTAATTATTTTCAATTTTTTTTTAACATAAATTATTAGAATTTGGAAGTAAATCTTTATCATTGTTTTATTTAAGTCATTTACTATCTTCTTGGGTAAGTTTTATCTTTTACTATTTTATTAGAAATGTGACATTTGTCTTTAGGGAGATAGGTAAGTTATTATTATTAATGAAATAGTTACAAAATTTATAAAATTTAATATTGTAAAATATTGTTAAAATAATTTACAAAATAGAATGTGGGCTTTTGCACTACCAATAATATTTGCAGACATGTACCCTTCTACATTATTACCAATGGCTTTGTTTGGATTTATTCATAGATTATTTTGTATAATTTTAGGTCCACAAATGGGTCACATTGTTGACACTAAGCCAAGATTGAAAGGTAAGCTTATTATTTAATAATTATTTGTAAAACTGGTCAACTACTTAAACATATCAAAAAAAGTAATGACAATTTCATTAATTATACAAAACGTTGCAGTTGCCATTACAACTGTCATTTTATTCTTTTTAGCATATTCCACTACTAATGAACAAAAACAAAACAATAATCAACAACAACAAGAAACAACACAAGAATTATTTGTATGGCCATTTAAATCTGCATTATCAATTATATTATTCTTTAGTAGTGCTTTATTTGGAGCAATTAGTGAACTTTCTTCAATGGTTTCATCTATTGCTAGAAATAAAGATTGGTGTATTGTTATTGCAAAGAATGAAAAAAGACAATTAGCTGGTGTTAATGCAATGATGAGAAGATTAGATATGATTTCTTTAATTTTATCTCCAGTTATTTATGGTACTGTTGTAACAACTACAAGTGTAAGTTGACTGTGGTATTATTTTTTTTAATAATTTTTTAAATTAAATAGTACCAAATTGGAATGTTTGTTGTGACTGCATGGAATGTAGTTTCAGTAGTTCCAGAGTTTTTAATTATTTTATCTGTTTATAATGTTACACCATTGTTAAAAGTACCAAAACAACAACAACAAAAAGAAGAACAAAAAGAAGAAGAAAAAGAAGAAAAAGAAACTCCAACATTAGAAGAAAAAGAGATTGAGTTGACTGATAAAGAAGGTCAAGTAGAAAAAGAAGAAGAAAAACTTGAAATAACAGAACAATCAATGGAAAATAAAGAACAAGTTGAAACAACAAAACAAAGTCAACCAAATTTAAAACATAAAAATATATTTATTGTTCTTTACAATGGCTGGAAATTATATTTAAAACAAAGAGTTTTATTATCAAGTATAGCTTTCGTATTATTATATATTACAGTATTACATCATGGTGGTTTATTACTTAGTTATTTAAAAAGTTATAAAGTTGAATCTTGGGTTTTAGGTTTATTTCAAGCACTTTCTGCGATTTCAGGTTTTTCTTCAACATTTTTAGCACCTTATTTGATAAGTAAATTTAAAGTATTTATTGGTGGTTTAATTGGGATTTATTTACAATTTACTTGTTTATTTATTGGTGTTATATTTTTTATATTATTCCATTTTTGGAATGAAAATTTCTTTTTTGCAATTTATATTTTTCTTGGAAGTATTGTTTTAAGTAGATTAGGTTTATATACTTTTGATGTAAGTATTTTTATATTACAATAACTTGTATTTCTTTTACAAATAACTTTACAATAGTTAGCTGAAATTCAAATAATGCAAGAATGTATAGATCCAAATGAATCTGGAATTGTTAATGCAACTGAATCTTCACTTACTAAGGTAGCAGATTTAATTGTATTTGGTTCTGCCTTAATATTATCTACACCACCACAATTTATTGGATTGGCAATTGGTAGTTTAGCTTGTGTTGGTCTTGCTGCTTTACTTTATACTATTTGGTTTATAAGAAACAAGAAATTTATGAATAAAATGTTGGAAAAACAAAAGGAAGAACAATTACAATAAAATTATACAATCATGAGTAGATAGATTATAAAACTTTGAACTCAACTGAGTTGGAACATTGTAATGAATTTTAAAAATATAATTAGCACACCTTAAAAGAACAAATAATATTGAGTCTGACCCTTCCATCATATTATTAGCTCTTCATTGTTAGGCATAAACTAAATTTTAAAAACATTGCCCCAATTCATTCAACTTCTAAAACTCTTCTAATAGATCTTTTAGTTAAACATCAAAAAGAAATTCACCATTTTTAAAAATAATTGGAAAATAATAAATAACAGTTTAAAAAAAACCGGTCAACGTAAATTTCATAAATAACAATAACCACAACTTACCTTAAATCGAGAAAGGCTTTCAATAAAGAAAGAAAAATGGGGAATGAACTTGAAAAACCATCAAGACAATTAACTTCATCTTCTTCAACATTATCAACAAGAAAGAAGAAACAACAACAAAAAGTTCAAGTAGTTTCCTTTACCGCAACTAATGATGAAGATGATTTTGTAGTTATCGATCCCGTAGTAAATAATTCATCTTCATTAGTAAATAAACAACAACGATCATCTTCCTTTACTTTCTATCCATCGCGTAAAATCGGAACGACTACAACATCAAACGTAACAACAACAAACAATAATAACTTTAATAATGGAGAATCTTCAAAATCTTTTCTTTCAACCTTTTCTGGATCAATCACTACTCATAATAATTCTTTAATTAATAATTTAAATAATTTACCAGAGTTAATTGAAGTAAATGAAGATGATGATGAAGATTATAATAAAGCAATATTTAGTTCATTTTCATCTGGAACACAATTAAGAGATTATTTATTTTCTTTAAATAAAAAGAAATGTTTATTATGTAATTGTGAAGGTGAAATATTAATTAAAATTTTTAAATATTTATTATTTTATAATAATTTAAATAATTTTAATGAAAATAATAATATTTTAAAAATGGTTTATAATTTAAATTTAATTTGTCAATATTGGAATATTATGGTTTGGGATCATTCTGTTTATTCTGATAAAATTTGGAAATTTATTTTTAAACAAATTATTTCAAAAAATCATATTTTTTATACTTTTGTAAATTTTAAATCTTTAAATTCTTCTAATTTAAATAATGGTGGTTTAAATTTATTAAATTTACAAAATTTAAATTTACAAAATTATTCATTTATTGAAAATGCAATTGGAAAGACAAAAATTTTAAAATTATTAAATACAATAAATCAAAGATATTCAACTTATAAAAAGAAATGTAAATTATATTGTAAATATAATTGGAAAACAATAACTGATTGTTGTAAACCCATTGTAAATAATAATTTAACAGATTCCTTTTTAGAAGCATGTTTAATTAAAACAGTTTTAATTGGTTCACAAAAAGTTGGTAAAACATGTTTAAGTACAAGATTCTTTAGACCTTCCTATTTTAGTAATGGATTTTGTACAAATATAAATAATACATGTTGTTCTACAGTTTCATTTGATTTTAATAGTGAATATTTAAAAGTAAATTATAATAGATATAATTTAAAGAATAATTTAAATCAAAATTATACGATTAGATTACAAGTATGGGATTCAGGTGATTTAAGAAATGAATCTGAAGAGATTTGTAGTAGTGTTTTAAAAGATGTTGATGTTTGTTTATTTTGTTTTGCTATGGATGATTTAAATAGTTTTTTAGATTTACAAAATATTCATTTACCTTTAATTAAAGATATTATTTATTATAAAAATAATCAATCATTTGAAGAAATACCAAAATTATTAATTGGATTGAAAAGTGATTTATATAATGATAAAATTATTAAAAAGAATGATATTTTATCTTTTGCTTTAAATAATGATATGCCTTTTATTGAAGTTAGTTCAAAAAGAGATGATAATTGTTTATTACCTTTTTATTTTAGTGCTTTTTGTGTTGAATCTAATGGTTATTTAGCTTATCATGAGAAGGAAGATGAAATTGATAATGCAATATTAAGTTTATTATTGAACTGTTCTAAATTGAAGTGAGTGTGCTGATACTTACTAGTAAGTGGGGTTGGTGGTTCATAAAATTTATAAAATTTACTATATTGAAATGTTACTTGCTTTGTTGGGCCACATTTTAATTGACTTTTTGAAGGACTTTTAATTGAATCATTACGATTGGATTTGTTAGGGAGTTTAGTGGACTGCCAATTACGGGTCAAAGTGCACTTTGTTGAACGAGATTCTTGATTGTTGTTCATTAAGGGTTTTGATAATGTATATTGATTTTATAGATCACAAAAAAAAGAATAGAATGGGTGGAGGACAATCAATAACAACAAGAGTTAATTATAATTTATATACCTCAACAATCAACGTAAATACTGAGGCGAATTTGCAAGAAACTTCTTCTTTCACAATTATAAACAAACCAGCAACAATACAGATATCCACCACTAGTAGAAACAATGTTATTCCTGCCAGAAAAGAAATAATCAATAATCCCCCAAGAAAAACGCTTTATATCGACCCCACCTTCTCCAGTTCATTGCCTCAATTAAAACCAACAAGAAAATCTACGCACAGCAGTAAAACGTCGCGTTTTTCTATGTCCAAAGATGAATTTTTAGAAATTATTAAAAGCACAGAAACCTTAACCTTTTTAGATGAACCACAAAAACAAACGAAGAGAGCAAAACCAACATTGCCTGTCATTTCAAACATACCCACAATATCAATAACGCCAGCAACTCCAAGAGGCAACAACTTTGGCAATGATTGTTGTATGCCAATACTGGAAACGAAAAAACAAAGAATAAGGTTGAAGATTGAAAAACAAAAAACACAAAAACAAAATTAGTAATTTCCAAATATGAGAAATCAAAACCTGTATATACAGTGTAAATAAAATAATTAACTAATATTATTAACCAGTTCTTTAGTATTATTATATCCTTTCATCCTCATAATTACGGTCTTCTATTTGTGAATAATCAACTGAATGCAAAGTAGTGTCTTCTTGGTGTTCGTCTTCGTTTTCATCTTTTTCTGTATTTACCTTTTCTTCCAGTCCTGAGGGTTCGAAATCTGTATCAAAATCCTCAAACTCCTCTTCTTCGCTTTCTTCCTTCTTCTCGTCAGTTTCGTTCTTTTCTACATTTACAACTTTGAAAGTATCTTCTTGGTTGACTTCTTTTGAGGGAGATAATGCACTCTCATTAGCGTCTTCAAAATCTTCCTTAAACGATTTAAATGATGTGTCAAATGAATCAATACTTGCAATATTCAATTTTGCAGTTTCATACACAAAAGAATTTGAAGCGTTTGTATTGACAGTATTTGGAATTGAAGATATCACAATACTTGCCTCTGCCTTCCCTTCATTTTTCTCTTCCTCTGTTGGAGATATTCTTCTTTGAACTATTACACTGCCTGTAGATATAGGTGTTGACATCGTTTCATTTACAGTTGAGGAACGAGAGGAAGTTGGAGGACTTGATTTTGGAGATGGATTGTTAATTTTTCTTATTGCTTCTTTGGCTAGTGGTTTAATTGTTCCAGACATTTCTCTATTCTTCTTTATGTTTGCATAATTTTCTTTTAATAAGTGAATCAGCTTAGTTTGATAAATTAACAGTTCCTTTTCTTTTTCTGACATTCCTGCTGTATCGACCCTTTCCATGGTTGAAAATATCTTCTCTGGTTGATCCATAAACTCTTCCATAATTAATTGATAGCTCTTTTGTAAATTATTATATCTATCATTATTATTCTTAATTGTTTTATAGAGTTCCACAGGAATTGTGATGTAATCACTATCATTTTGATTGTTATCCTCAGTCACTTTCAACTTTTTATCATTTTTTATAACCTTAGTAGTTTTAGTAGAAGAATTAGATGATTTACTAGAATCTGATGATGATGAATCAGTAGAAGTATTCAATTTAGTTTCCTTAACTTCTTTAACAATATTTTTCTTTTCCTTAATCTTAGAAGTTTCCTCCTTTTTCTTTGCTTTTGTGGGTTGTGGAGATGTCTTAATTACTTTTGTTACATGTTTTGGGCTTGGTGAAGCCTTATTACTATTAAACCAATTCTTAGTTGGCCTTGTTAAATATGAGGTAGTATCTCTACCCGTTGTTATGGCTCCTGAAGAACCTTGTTTTTTGGTGTTATTAGTTTTAGAGGTAGAGTTACTTCTATTTGTGTATAAAACTCCCTCCTTCTTTTTAACTTTCTTTTTCTTCTTTATTTCTTGTTGAATTTCTTCCTTGTCTGTTGTAGTAATAATTACTGGTTTTTCTATCACTACTTGTTTATTCAGTCTTCTAGCTATATCAGTTAATTGTACAGTCATTTGAGCTAGCTGTTGTTCTATTTGACCTTTCATTAATTTACTTTGAATTTGTGAATTTTGATATTGGTCAACCATTTGAGATAATGCATCAAATTCACCTCTTGTATTGGTAATCTGTTTGGTATCTGATATGGAATCTTTATATCCAATAAATACACTGTTATTATTATGTTTATGTAAGCTTTGAAATGTTTTATCAGTAACTGTTAATACAGGTTTCGTTGTCACAGCTCCAGATAATTTCGATCCATCCATAAAATTTTGTGTTTGAGGTACTTTTGTAAATGGTCCTCCCAGCGTCATTGGTCGTTGTAATGAAAATGTGTTTGTAAAATTATCTGTTAAATATTGAGAGAAATGAGACAATGATTCTGAAGATAATTTCCTTAATCTAATATCCATATCTATTATTCCAATATCATATCCTCTATCATTCTTTAAATTAAATGTACCACTAATTACTCTCTTTGGTGTAATTGTCTCGTCTTCAACATCGTTAATCTCTAAATCTCTTAATAACACTTGAAAACTTCCTAATAATACAGGTTTACAATATTCTACATTATTTGTACCATCAAATGGTGGAACAGTCAAAATAAATAAATAAACATAAAGTGGAAGAGTTTGTAAATATTGATTTAATTCATCTTTTTCCATTTTAAAAACTAAACTTTTTCCAATTCTAAATAAAACTTTGTGACTTGAAGTATTTGCCTGTTGTCTATACATTGGATCATTATAAACAGTTGTATTTCTAAAACTTTCTTTAAACATTATATTCTCCATTCTTTCATTTTCATAAGGATCTTTTTTTTGTAAATACATAAAGGGATATTCCCATAATCTAAATCCTACACAACAATCATTTGCCAATTGAGTATTTGTTGCTTTATGAACGAAATGTATTACTTCATGAATGTAAACATCTAAAGAGTATCTATTTATAAAGTTTTTTAATATATTTCTTAATTTCGCATTAAACTTACAAATTGGAATGTCTATTTCTTCTTTTTTGTGAATAAAAATAACTATTTACTTCATCTTTAGAGGTATTATTGGCATTAGAAGTGTTCTTATCCCTTATCCTGTCCTTTTTTTCATTATCATTTATTGTTTTCTCTTCTCCGATCCTTTCTTGTGATTTGGTTGATTTCATTATTAATTACATAAGAAAAACAAGCCTTAGTATTTTTTTTTGTAGATTTCATCGAAAACGAGTTCTTTGTGAAAAATGGCGCCAAAGTATTTTGATAGATTAAAAAAAAATGTCGTCTCGTATTATTTTGAAGAATATAATGCTATTAATTAAAGATGTTCCGAAATCTGCAAAGTTTTATTCAGAAGGTTTAGGTATGAATGTTAACCATTTATCGGAACATTGGGCTGAATTGCAATCTGGTGAAATTAAAGTCTGTTTAAACAGAGTTGATGGGTTAGTTCATTTTTTATTTTTTGACTTTACAAAGATATTTTTTAATTTTTTACTTTATTGTAAATTTTAACAGTGAGGCAGCAAGCAGTACAGGTTATTCACCATTTCTTTGTTTTAATGTAAACCAAATGGATAAAACAATTTATAAGCTGTTAGAAATGGGAGCCTCATTAGATGGTCCAATTAAATATCCTTCCCACGGTAAAGTTGCTGCATTAAGATCTCCAGATGGTCATATGATTGGATTATTTGAACCAAACCCAGATGTTACAGGCGAAGAAGAATAAATATAATTTTATTTAATCAGTTGTCCAAACACAAATATTACCATCTTCTCCAGCTGACATTAAAGTAGATGGACCTAAAACCTTAACAGTTCTAATTAAAGAATCTTTTGCATGTCCTCCAGACATTGTTGCAACACATTGTTCATTCATTAATTGATTAGTTAATTTAAATAAATAAACAGTACCAGTTGCACTTGTATGTAACATTGCACTATCATCTCCAACACTACCAGTAACTTCCATAAAATGTAAATTTTCACTTGCATTAATATCTATTAATTGATTTGATTGACAAATATTAGTTGACCATTCTTCTTCTTTCTTTAAAACTCTATAATCACTATATTCATCTTCTTGAGAGTCATATAACCAAAAATGTAAATGATTTGTTTGAGTAATTGCATATAAACAATTTGTTGTTCCTAAAAATCCAAATCTAACAACACCATCTTCTACATTTAATACACCTTCAAGAGAATCTTCTAATTCTTCATAACTTTCTTTTTGATTACTTTCTGAAATATCATAAATATGAATTAAACCATCATCAGAACAAGAATATAATTTATGATTACTTTCTGTAAATTCTATTTGATTAATTGCATCTGTATGTATCTCTTCCATTAATAAATATTGACTTAAAGGATTATTTTGTCTTATATCCCCAACTGCAATTGAATTTGGAGCATACGTTTCACCACTGGCAAATCCATATAAATATCCAGAAGATAAATCTACACAAGAAAGTGGTTGTCCAAATGTTTGTGTATGTACATTAGGATTTGGTAAACGTAAATCCCATAAACGTACAGTACAATCTTGTGAACAACTCATTAAAATATTTTCATTTGTTTTAGAGAAAGATAATCCAGAAATTTGATCGGAATGTCCAGATAATGATCTATATGGAACAATTTCAGGTGCTTGAATTTGGTAAATAAATATATCTTTACTAGAATTTGTAAATGAAAATTTTGTTCTTCCGGCTGGTTCAGAAAATTTTATATCATAAATATAAGTACGAGAGTTTTTAGGAAAAGGTGATAATGTAATTCTTAAATTTAAATTAGTTAATCCAGTTGGTAGTTGAAACATTTTTTCTTTCACAAAGCCCAGTGAATAAAAAGAAATTGCGATAACAAGGTGTTGTTGAGTTTTGAATAGAACTAGAGAATAATTTATTGGAGAGTTTACACTTTACATAAAAAAGGTATGTTTAAAAAATTTATTGTTTTGTTGGTGCTAATTTTTGTTGTTCTGCTTGTCTTTCTTGATTTCTTCTTCTTAATCTTCTCTTCATTTCTTCAACAGACTTGATCTTTTTCTTTGCTCTTGTGATATCACCTAATCTTTTCTTTGCGAATTTAAGTGCTCTCTTTTCAGATAATTCAACAAGATCCATAAGTCTTGCTTCATATGGGAGAATACCAACTGCTTCTTCAACAATATCTTTAACTAATTTTCTATGGGTTGCTTTTCCGACCTTTACTGGTTGTGGTCTCTTTGTTGTTGGGAAACCTCTCTTATGTCTTCTACCGACGGAAATTCCTGTATTGACCATTATGAATATGTGTTGTGGCTATTTTTTCGAAAAACAAATCCAAGTCTTTTTGCTCATAAAGTCAACCCTAACTTTACAACGAACGCCAAAAAAAATTTGAGGGAATAATTTTTTTTAAATGCTTAACCCGCCTCCCTTCTTGTCTTCGGGTTAGGCGTATTTCACTTGGCTTTAACAATAAAATATGCACCCAACGTACAACAAAACGTTTACTATTTTGCTACACCGCTAGGAAAACCAATAGGAATAATATTTATTAACGTTCTAAAATTTGGTAGTTATTTAGAAAGGATGAGGAACGAAAGTAAAAAAGAAGAAAGGGATGGCTGGATAACGTTGATTTCTCTCTTTTAAAAAAAAATTGCGTGATTGAAAGGACATTGTTTTCACTTTGATAAAATTTGTCGGAATTTGATAACGTTATAGATAAGAAGGAATGAAACTTAATTATCATATAATAGATTCAATTTTTGGGATATATGGTTCCAATAATGATTTTAATTATACTGGATATCCAGATAAAGTTAAAGGACCTCCACATGATTTTCCATTATTTATGGGAAGTGATGAAGAAGCACCTATGAGAAGAATAAATTGGAGTATTCAAGATATATATATTGTTTTTGTATTGGCAGTAATAATCTTCTTTGCCCGTAAATTTATTGTTAAATATATTTTAGTTCCGATATCAAATACTGCAAGAGAAGCAACCAGAATCCAAAAGTTGAGGTTTATTGAAAATGCTTGGTTCTTTGTTTATTATACTATAGCCTTTATATTTGGTTATATTGTTTTAAGTAAGGCACCTTGGTTCCATGATACTAAACATTGCGCAATGAACTATCCGTATGAACATACTGGAGATGAAGTACCTTACTTACGTTTATATATGTTATTTGGGTGTGCTTTTTACTCTCAAGCCTTGTTTTCATTATTATTTGTAGATGAAAAGATGAAGGACTTTCTTGAAATGGTTGTACATCATATAGCTACTATTAGTTTAATTGCTTGGTGTTTAATTGCATATCATCATAGAATAGGTTCATTAGTGTTAATCTTACATGATTTTGTAGATGTATTTTTGTATATTGCAAAGGCTTTGCATCATTTACATTTTGAGAATGGTTCAACAATCCTCTTCCTTTGTTTCACTGTTTGTTTTATATTAGTTAGATTAGTTTATTTCCCAGTTGTTATTTTGTTAGCTGCTGCTAATTTCCAAGGATGGGATTATGCTGCTCGTTATTATTTCTTTAGATATGTTAAGGATGCTCATTTCCCTATTGAGATTAGTGATTACGGTAGTTGTTTATTTAGATATTGTGTCAGCAGTTATTGGGCATTAACTTTATTATTATGTCTTTTAGTTGTCTTACATGCTATTTGGCTGAAAGCTATTGTAAGAGTTTTGTATGGAGCTGTTGTTGGTGCAAATGTAGGTGATCCAAGAGAAGAAGATGAAGAGGAATTGGCAGAAGAGAATAAAAAAGAAAAGTAAATATGTATTAGTATTATAATTAATAATTATTAATAAATAATTGTTTTATTATTGTTGTCATATTGACATTTGAAAAACATTAGTTTTAATCTTTTTCTCTTCTTCTTGTATTAAATTTTCATCTTCCTTACTTCCCTTTCTCTTTCTTTTTTCTCCCCTTTTTAATTTCTCTTGCATTTTCTTCTTTCTCATCTCCTCCCTTGATTTAGATTTACACCAGAAGGATTCAGTTCTTAATAAAACATTTCCTTCACTATCTACAATTTGAATAAAACCAATTTTACGTGTACATCCACTATTACTATTTGCTTTCTTTTCTTGTTTAGCTTCATTTCTTACTCTTCTCTTTGAGGAATTATCTCTTTTAATTGGAAAATCAATAGTAGAGATTGTTGACGTATTATTTGTAATATGAATAACTTGTTTTAATTCAACAATAGTGTTTTCCTCTAAATTCTCTTCAAAAAAGGTTGTCATTTCACTACTTTTTAATATAACCCTTAATTCAACAGTAGCTAAATGAAATTTACAATTATTTGGAATATTTACATTAAGTGTATCATTTACATAAACTGAATACTTTGTTGGTTTTGCTTTTTTATTCATTTCCAATCCTTCTTGACAACTGATAGCAATTGCATTCATATCATTTAATGATGAAGTTAAATTACTATTTATTTTTATCCTAAATATTTCATCATTTAATATAATTTTATCATTTTCTATTAATTTACATTCTTCTATTATTGTTTGTGTATTATTTGTTGAATGACAACTATTAAGGGAAGAAGGTGTAGAAATATCATTTGTTGTTTGAACTGGAACAGTGAAAAAGTTTTTTAGTAAATCATTAAAGTTATCACCACTACTGACATCACTATCTTTATCATTGGCATTAACAAAAGTTATATTTTCACAAAAATCTTGTTGTTGTTGTGGAAAATGAAATTCTTGTTGTTCTGTTGTTGTTGAATCGACTAATCCTTCAAAATCTAAAAAGTAGAAAGGATCAAAATCAAAAATAAAATTATCTTGCATTCTTCTTGTGTTAAATTATATTGGTACTTGGTATTTAATTTTCAAAATTGTTTTAGTATTTCAAATTTACTATTTTCTTGTTGTTGTAGTTTTCGTGTAGTTATCCTTTTGATTTTCCTTGAAATCAAAATGCTTCTTTTTTTTTCAATTAATGATTACAGAGCTGTAACAACCAAAAAAACTATTTATACCATTTTTTTTTAGTTCTTCTTCGTGTTCTGCTCGCAAATTCGTTTTTCCGTTACTATCAAAATTACTAGAAGTGCCCAGTTCTTGTTCTGCTAGTTTAACTAATTTCATGGTTCTTTGTCTATGGCGATTCGATTTGTGGAAAGTCATATTTGCAGTGTTGGTATTCCAACAAGTTAAGTGAAAGCGAATTATTATCAATAAAGTTTTATTTAATGTAATAATTTAGTTTGAGTTAAAAGTTGTACTAAAACTTGTTGTTTTTCATTTAAATCTTTATATAATTTACTTTCCTTAGATAAACCCTTCTTTAATTTATCAACATTTTGAATAATACTTTCTCTAAAACGTCTCATTAATAATTGTAACTGTTCTTTTAATTGTTGTGGTGATTTCTTCTTTTTTGAAATTATTTTTGAATCAAATTGATTACACAATAATGTAACTAATCTATTATCATTACTTTCTTCTTTAGCAAAGAATTGAACTAAAGTGTTCAATAACTTTAATACTCTTACTTCATCTGAATCTTTAGTTGCTTTATTAATTGCATCTAAATGTGAATTAATAAACTTTTTAATATCAGAACCAGTAATTAATTTAGCAGTATCTTGAACAGAAGAATAAATTGAAGATTTTAAAACAATTAAAGATAATTTTGATTGTTCACATCTTTCTAAACTTTGTAATTCATATTCACAATCCTTAGCAACATAATTACATAAATTAATTAAAAGTGAATGAATAAAATTTGGACATTTCTTTAAAATAAAATCTCTAACTTCTAAATCATTAAATAATAAATTAAAGAAATTAATACTTGATAAAACGATATCAATCTCTACATCTTTATCTTCTTCATTTTCTTTTCTACTTTCAATCATTTTAACTTCATCTTCTTCAAATTCTCCTTTCATTAAAGAAAATATTTCTTTTAATAAATTATTTTCGTCATTTATTTCGCTTGTTGTTGAATTTAAATTTCTTTTTAACCAATAAAATAAAACTCTAATAATTTCAGAACCAATACTTAATAAACATTTCTCTAAAAGGAAAGTACATGATAAATAAATTTCAGAATTAAATTGATTAAATAAATCATTTGTAAGGAAAGGTAAATTAATTTGTAAACATTCTAAACATTTTATAACATCTCTTTTAATAAAATTAATTTTTGGAATATTATCTTCATTATCACTATCTTCTTGATAATTATTTCTATTTTTAGAAATAGTTAATCCTTTTAATACACTCTTTGTATTTTCTTTAATTCTTTGTAAAAAATCAATATTAAAAGTAATTATTATTTGTAATAAATCATTATTTATATTTTCTTTCATTAAATAAATATATTCTGAATGAACTTCAAACCAAACTGATTTTTCAGTGATTAGTGACATAATTGGTAAATTTAATAAAAAACAAGGTGAATTAAATTCATTAATATATTCTTTACCACAAAATAGAATAAATGCTCTTAATAATTTACCAACACTTCTTTGTACTTTCTTTCTAAATACTTTCTTACCTGATTGATGTGATACTTCTAATCCCTTTTCAATCAAAGTTAATAATTCAATAAATATTTCCTTTTTCTTTTCATTTATTTTATTATTGTCATCTGTCATAATATCAATATTACTATATTGTAATAATTTTCTAATTCCCTTTAAATAATAAAGTACCAATGTTCTTCCACTTCTATTCTTTTCTTCAAAAATTAATTCTTTAATTTTTAATTGAAAATATTTCATTACTTTCTCAAATAAACACCAAAAAGTAGTTTTTAAATCATTCTTATTTAAAGTTAATTTTGGATTTGTTAAAGTAACTAAATAACTTTGAGTTAAAATTATAACTTCAATATTATCTTCATCATTATGTAAATAATTTTTATTCATTAGTTTAGTTAAAATCTTTTCAATTAATTCAATTGAAATATTGGACATATCACAAGCTTGTTTCATATATTCATGTTCTAAATCATGTTCTTCTATTTGTTCTTCTTCTTCTAATTGTAATTTATGTAAACCTTCTTCATATATAGTATAAGAACATCTTTTATTTAAAGCAATTAATGAAATATGTCCAATTAATTGAATAATTTCAGATTCTTCTGGTTGTTCCCAAACTCCTTCCATTAAACTATAATTTTAAATAATATTTTAAAGTAAATATTTAAAATAAAACTTACAATAAAGAAAAACACATTTCAAGAATCATTGAAGAATATAAATGTGCTTGATAAGGAACTGAAGAACAAAAAATTCTTAAAAAATCAATTCCCATTAAAATTGTAACATGTCTTTCTTTTTTATATTTTAAAGATTTTATAAAATCTAACATTTCTTTAAAATTTTCATTTGTTAAAGAATGATTATACATTTGAACAAGTCTATAAAATATTCTAATTATTTCAATTGTAATTTCTTCATTTAAATTATTTATTTCATTTTCTTGTTTTTCTAAAAGAGTATTCATTAAGGTTTTTAAAGTGTTAAATAGTTGATTGGCAAATTCTGATAGTTTATTGTGGAATGGAACATTACGTAAAATCTTTTTAAATTAATAATTTTAAATAATATTAATAATTTTAAATTAATAATTTTTAATAAACTTACTAAACTAATGGCATATAAATGGTTTTTTAAGAAGAGAGGATTTTGTAGAGATTCAATTTCATTCTTTAAGATTTCAATAAATTGTAATGTATATGTAATACATGTATTTTCATTCTTTGAAAGTTTATTGGTAATTATTTCCGATGAAAATTTTGTTTTTAAATCTTGTTTATAATATTCTTCTAATTCAATACGCAATTCCGATGCTGTTGGCATTTTTTTTAAACAACAACCATTTCGTTCTTGAAAAATATTGAACTTTACAATCGTTTGGTTTGTTATAAAAACAGTGTTTTAAATAAATCAATTATTTTTAAAAACGAAACAATGAAGTAAAAGAAGTACAGTTCTTTGTTATTTTTCAATAATTCATAGTTTTTGTTTGTGTTTTACAATTTTAGTTTGGAAGTACTTGAAACACGATGAGCAGTTTTCAAAAAAAAAATATGGGAAATAGTATTCAAACCTTTGACATTTACGACAGTCCACCTCTTCGTAAAGCAAATACCAATGCCATCTTACTTCTTTGTGATCATTTCAAATATGAAAATAAAAAAGTTAGAAAATTAATAAAAGAACAACAATTGGTGGGAAGCGTATTTACAGAATATAGTCAAAAATATTTAGGTCAAAAAAAAGTCAATTCATTACTTGCTGAGAAGGAAGATCTTGCTTTGAATTTAACTCAGTTATTGCAATGTAGTCAATCTTTAATGAAAGAATTTATTGAACAAGTGATTGATAAAAAGTTAGATATTGAGAAGGAGATTATGATTAAAGCTGGGGATAGTTTTTTATTAACGGATAATAATCTAACAGTTCGGGAGAATCATGTCAAAGGAACTAGCTCTATAGAAACTACTTCAAAAAGTATTTACGGTGAAGACAACAATGATATCTCTTTCTTATGCGAATATAATTCTGCTTTAATTATTGATGAAAGTAATTTAGATGAAGTTGAAAAGGAAAGAATAGAAAAAGTAAAAGAAAAGTTGACCAGTTTTTACCTTAACCCAAAAACAAACTTAGATTCATTAAAGAAATCGTATGGTCTTTCAGGATTGGTTGAAGCTGACGCACAATCACTTGTTTGTAAAGATAAATTTCTTTACAACTTCTTTGGAAATACAATAAGAACACCAAAACTTTCAAAAGATTTAAGGAATACTGAACGTGAGGCCTTCATTAATGTTAAACTAGTTGTGTCAGTGGTAAAGACTACAGATATTGAACGTACACTAGCTATACTTGCGCCTAATCAAATTTGTCACACTGTATGGGGAGTCACACACACGAGCATTTTAATAGGACAGTATAAGATTGATTGGTAAGTATGATTTTATTTATCCAAACCACGAACGAATTGAACAGGTTTAATGACTCTCTTGTAATGATTAAAAATTCCTCACATTCTTCTTCTGAGGCAATTATTGCTATAGATTTAGGTAAATTCACTACGAAAGAACAAATTGAACAAGCCTTTCAAACTATTACAGATATTTCAACTAAATACAATGGTGATAAAACTTACAATAATAAGACTTGCAACTGTCAAGTATTTACAAGTGAAATTTTAAAGGAATTTAAAAAAATTAATCCAGAAGTAACTATTCCAAAAAACAAAAGTTCTTTAGGAAAATATTTTAAAGAGTTAAAGAAAGGAGAAATTAGAAAGATATTTTATTATAATGACGAATTAAAGAAATTGATAAAGAATAGTAAGAAAGAAGAGAAATACAGTAACTTTTATGATAACGACTCGATTGTTTTTAATTCAAGAAGAGAAATAGATGTTTTTGCTTATTGGCTTGACTCATTAGGTTATTTTTCAACTAAAACAGGTGAAGTTGACTTTTATTTACTGAAAGCCTTTGACAGAGCATTTTGTTTACAAAACGAAAATGAGTTATCAGATATTTTAGTAGTGAACGGTGTTGAATGTAGTTTCTTTACAACGCATGGTACTGGTAAAAGGGATGATATTTCCATTATTAAGATGGAGTACAATACTCAAGATTTAAATATACCATTCCCTTCAAGATTGTTTACCAGACCTTCAAAATTATTGTAATTTTACCGTAGATTTATTATATGCACAATCAATTTTTTACCTGTATTATAATAAAGAAAATTGCCAACAAGTAGAATCGCGGTTTACACACAAATGCTTGCGCAAATTAAGTATTGCTATTGTTTAAAAAGTCCATGCCTCTATTTCCTCTTATTTGTTAATTAAAATGATTTTGTAAATGTGGGTAATCCCTAAACGGTCCCGTTCAGGCACGACTACAAATATTTTTCTTTTGTTTAATTATCTGAAAAATGACAGAAAAGTCACTTACTGGGCATACTGTCCCTTTAATGAGGCTAATTATCCGAGCCTTTTTCGAAAGCTTCGGATTCGAATTCTAAAGGACAAACAAAAGAAAACAAAAAATAATAAAAATGCTCAAAACAAAATCTAATAGTCTAATACCAACACTTGTCATGAAAATCTTCCCAATGGCAGTGATAATGCTATTGGTTTGGATGTTTTTAATGCTAGATTCAATAACGTTTAGGTTTAGCTCAAACTTAGTTAAGAAACAATCTTCTCAGTCTTCCCCAATAACTTTACTTCCGACGAGCAGTGAAATACAACATATTACTACTCCTCAAGAAATCCTAAAGGATTCGTTTCTGATATACCTTTCACACATTGGAGGATATGAAGACCTACTGGACACTTATCAAAGAGATAAAACAACAACGAATATAATAAACATTGGAAATAAAAAGAAACGAGTGGCTACAAACTGGAAAAATAAAGAATCATTCGCAAGACAGTTCAGAGATTTCCTAATTATGACTTCTAGGACTAGTACATGTTCTAAAGTATTTGGTGATACTCCTTTTGTTAGATGTGGGTTGACGAATCAATTGTCAGAACTTACAACATGTTTTATATTACTCAATAGTTTTAATCAAAGATTTAAGAAATTAAGTCACAACCTAGATGAAACAACTTTTAATTTCCCAATTAAAGCTATTGTCGAGCCAAGTGTTTGTGCAAGTGGTGGTTGGGATCTATGCAGCTGTGATAATCCAAAACCTATGTCTTATATATGGAACTTTGATAATATTAAAAAAACTTTACTAGATAAAGAAGTTTGGAAATATTTATTCCCTGTCGCCGAAAATAGATTAAACAAAATTGATGATAAAATACTGAAACCTAAACTAAGTCAAATAATAGGTAATTCAGGACAAGAATTGTATTATAAGAAAATTAATGAAAAGAGGAAGGAAAATGTTGGAAGTACCTCACCTGATGGAATTTTACTATTAAAACAAACTGAATATTTACAAATGCAATGTATAAGAGAAAATATTGATATAGCAATTGAGAATTGGTCAAAAAGAAATTCTGTACAAAATAATGTAAATGTTAATAATAAGGAAAGTATTTTTAATAGAATAAATAGTAATAATGAAAATAGTGAGAATAACTCACCATTAGATTTACTATTAGATGAATTATATAGTGGAAAGAAGATTTCACAACCTATCGAAAGATGGATTAAAATTTTATTAGATTCTACAGCTAAATGTAACAAGGAGAATGATTACTTTAAAGTGAATTGGACACCTACTTCCCTTAATCCTCATTTGAATCCACCATTGTTAGATAAGTTTAATTATGATAATCATGTAATTGAAGATGCTGTAGAGGAATTTACAGCTGAATATGTTAAACAAGCAAATGCAATTGAAGAGAAAGATGTTATTGAACAGAGGATATGGTTTAAGAAAACTATAAATATAGGATTTGTTTATGGTTGGTTACAGCCATTACAAAATTATGAAGTAGATTTGTATTCAAAGTTATTTACCTCTTTTATTCCTAGAGCTGATTGGTTACATAAGATGGATCCATACTATGATTTCTTACTTAATAAATATCCACTTAAGGTTTCAGGTACTACCAATCAAAAATTAGTAGTAGTTCACTTGCAGATGGTTCTAGAAGATGATAATCATATTTACCCTAGTTGTCAAAGACTTCCTTTAAATTCAGAGAAAGTGTATAATTGGATTGGTTTATTGAAACACCAAATGCAACTTCCAAAGAGAACAACAGTGCTTTTAATTGGGTTTGGTTTTAATGATGAGACTAGGAAATTACTTCCAATACATCAATTACAAAAACTTCATGGAATTACTTTGGTGACGCAAACAGATTTGTTTGGTCCTAGTGATAGTAAAGAAGTTTATTATAATTCTGTGGCAGCGTTCCATTTAGCTACCTATAAAAGTGATATATTTGTGGAGGCTGTTTGTGGTTCACAATTTGCTAGTCACATTGTATTTTTAAGATTGTTAAATGGCAAACCGGTTTGTACAGCATCTCACGTTAAACGTACTAGTGATTATCCACACTTAAAGTTTGTGTCAGAAGAGAAAGGGTATGATTTAAAGGGCTATGATGAAAAAACTGAGTTCTCTTTCCAATATCCAAACATTTACAGTGATAATGGTTTATATTTCAGGGTGCCTAGGTGTGAACAATTAACAACAACAACACGCACGAAGTGAATGAACTCAAGCACTCTTGTTGTTTAAAATAAACTTTTTTTTGACTTTCTCCATCAAACTTTAGGTTGAAATTGTAAAGCTAGATGTGGATAGACGATCAAAATCTTAAAACGTCAAAAAAGTATTACATTCTCATAAAAATATTTTTAAAAAAAAAATAGAAAAAAGCTTAAAAAATGTCAGACTACGAAGATGAGATTATGAATGACTCACAAGATGAAATGGATGAAGTTGAAGGTATGGATGAAGAAGTTTTAACAAAAGAAGAAATTGATCTTCTTACAGAAGAAGAATTAGAAGAAATGGGTGTTACCAGAGAAGAATTATATTTACAAGCAGAAGCTGCAGCAAGTAAAAAATCATCCGGAAAGCATAATACTCAACATGAATATGATGAAGTTGAAAATATTGATGAAGTAGAAATACTTACACCAACATCTCCAACACAATTTGAAGATAATCCAATAACAGCAAAAGAAGAAGAATTTATAACCTTAGATCCTGATCAATTAATAAAACAACAACAAGAACTAGTTGGTGAAGTGTCTACAGTATGCGGAGTACCAGTAGGAGCCTGCGGTATCTTATTAAGAGCTTATGATTGGAATAAAGAAAAGCTTTGGAATGACTTTTTTGAGAATAAAGATAAAGTTATTAAGAAGGCTTCTATAAATTTAAATGATTTTAAAATTTATCAAGGAACACCTGGACAAAAGTATGAATGTTCTGTTTGTTATGATGAATATGATGGTACTAATATGTTAGCAATGGCTTGTAAGCATCACTTTTGTAGGGGTTGTTGGGGTCAACATTTAGTTGCAAGTATTACGAATGGTGTTTCATGTTTAC
Organism: Willaertia magna; assembly: GCA_902984215.1. Lineage (NCBI taxonomy): Eukaryota > Heterolobosea > Eutetramitea > Acrasida > Naegleriidae > Willaertia > Willaertia magna. Next base: position 116,939 of record CADWAF010001999.1, read on the forward strand.
ATGCAAGTTGTTTAAAACAAGGTTGTAGTGTAATGATTACTGAAGCTTTAGTTAAGGAATTAGTTCCAGAAGAATATTATAAAATTTATAATAAGTATTTAGTTAGAAGTTTTGTTGATGACAATCCAAGAATTAAATGGTGCCCTGCACCTGATTGTGGTAGAGCTGTATTTTGTCCTGAAACAACTGTTGAAGCTGTACAATGTGGTGGTTGTGGTCAAAAGTTTTGTTTTAAATGTGGTTGTGAAGCTCACGTTCCAGCAACTTGTGACGAATTAAAGGCTTGGAAGAAGAAGGAACAAGATGAATCTGAAACTGCTGTTTGGTTAACTGCAAATACCAAAGATTGTCCAAAATGTAAAAGAAGTATTGAGAAGAATGGAGGTTGTAATCACATGACTTGCTCTCAATGTAAATATGAATTTTGTTGGGTTTGTATGGATGACTGGACAGCACATGGTTCTAATACTGGTGGTTATTATAAATGTAATAAATATAAGCCAGAAGAATTAGAGAAGAAGACAAAGGAAAATGAAAGAGAAACTGCAAGAGCAGCTCTTGAAAAGTATATGCATTATTTCACAAGATATGCTAATCATGATAAGTCACAAAGATTTGAAAAACAATTAAGAGAAAAGACTGAAGAAAAGATGAAAGAATTAACTCAAATGAATAAATACAGTTCCTGGGTTGACGTAGAATATATTCAAAAGGCAGTTAATACATTAATAGAATGTCGTGGTAATTTGAAATATACATATGTTTATGGTTATTATTTGGAAGAAGGTCAAGAAAAGAATTTATTTGAATATTTACAAGAAGATTTAGAAAGAGTGACAGAAAAATTGAGTGAAATTTTGGAAGTTACCCCTGTAGAACAATTTAATAGAGATGAAATTATTTCTACAACTCGTAGCGCAGAAACTCGTTTGAAACATTTAATTGAAGGTGTTTCCGGAGGAAGTAAACTTACCTCAACTGAATATTAATTTTTCTCTAGTAATTTAAAATAAAAGTAAATAATAATAATTAAACTAATCTTTCTTGTGGCAAGACTTGTAACGTAAAAAAAGGAAGATCTTTATGTAACATTGTCTTTGCGTTTCTCTTTTCTAAACATTTGAGGCCCACCGGCTAGAGTCCCTGCAGTCTGAGGTGGCAACATCCACCCTATAAATTTTAGGTAAAAAATGTCTGCAGCCGAGAAAATCAAAGCTATTGGCGATTCCATGGTCTCTGGTGCATCTACTATTGGGTCTTCCATTAGTAAAACAATGACTTCTGTAGGAGCTTTAATGCGAAGAGATAATAATAAAGGAAATTTACCAGATAAAAAAGGAGAAATTCAAGAATTAAAACAACAATTATCAGATCCAACAATTGAAAATGATCAAAGTAAAAAACGAGAATTATTACAAAGAGTTATTGGATTTACTACAATGGGATTAGATACAAGTAAATTATTTGATAGAATGATTATGAATGTTAATACTAAAGATATTGTACAAAAGAAAATGGTTTATCATTATATATCCCATTATGCAAGACAAAATTCGGAATTAGCAATTTTAGTTATAAATACTTTATCCAGAGATTGTAGAGATGAAAGTCCTATAGTTAGAGGATTAGCATTACGTTCATTAAGTAGTTTACGTATTCCAAAATTAACAGAACATTTAGTTCCATTAATTAAAGAAGGTTTAAATGATCCAAGTCCTTATGTTAGAAAGAATGCTGTTATAAGTATTGCTAAATTATTTAAAGTATCAGCTAATGATGTTAGATGTGAGAATTTTGTAGACAAATTATATGAAATGATTAGAGATAAAGATGCACAAGTAGTTGTTAATGCTATACGTGCACTTAATGAAATTGAAGAAGAAGGTGTTGAAGTTACAAAGAAAATGGTTTATCATTTACTTAATAAGTTAAATGCTAATGAATATAATGAATGGCAACTAACTGAAATTATTTCATTATTATTAAAATACAAACCTGAAAGTAATGAAGAAATATTTGAAATTATGAATTTATTAGATGATAAATTAGAATTATCGAACGCATCTGTAATTATGGCTATAACTAATCTATTTTTAAATTATACCCAAAATATGCCTAAAAATCATTCAAGAGTATATGCTAGATTAAAAGATCCATTATTATTATTATTTGCTTCATCAAGTCCTGAATTAGCATATTCTATTTTACAACATTTAAAGTTTATGATTTCTAGATCTCCACAAGTATTTCAATCCAATTTTAAAGATTTCTTTATTAAACATAATGACCCAAGTTATTTAAAAGAATTAAAATTAGATGTTTTAACATTGTTAGCTAATGAAAATAATGTTCAAGAAATTATGGATGAATTAGGTTATTATGTTGCTTTAGGTGATAATACAATGTCTATTTCAAGAAAGGCTATTAGATCATTAGGTGAAATTGCTGTCAGAATTTCTTATGCTACTGAAGCCTCTTTAACTCATCTATTAGACTTTTTAGAGATGGGAGTAGTTCATGTTATTAGTGAAACAATGATTGTATTGAAGGATATATTAAGAAAGTATCATGATATGGAATTTTGTCATGCTTATTTACCTTCAATAACAAGACATTGGAGATCTATTGAAGATCCAGAGGCTATTGCATCTTTCTTATGGATTTTAGGAGAATATGGTAGAGAAGATATCTTAAAGCCTGCTCCTTATATTTTGGAACATTTCATTGATAGTTTCTCTTCTCAACATTATTCTGTTAGAAATCAATTATTAACAAGTGCTATGAAATTATTCTTTATTCGTGCTCCTGAGATGAAAGATATGTTAGGTAGATTATTTGATGTTGCTGTTAAAGATACTTCTCATGCAGATGTTCATGATAGAGCTTTATTCTATTATAGACTTTTATCTGCAAATGTTGATTTAGCAAGAAGTGTAATTATGTCAAAGAAGGAAATTATAACTAAATTTACTGAGGAAGAATCTGTTGAGGTTAGAGATCGTTTATTCTCAGAGTTTAATACTTTAAGTATTGTTTTTGGTAAACCAAGTGAAAGATTTATTGTTAAAGATGTTGAAGTTTTGGGTGAGGCAATTCATGATGGAGGAGAAGAAAGTGAAGAAGAAGAAGAAGAAGAACAAGAGGAAGAACAAGTTGAAGAAGTGGAAGAAGAAGAAGAACAAGATTTGGAAGAAAGAATGGCAGCAAATGAAGCTCATTTATTAGGAGATGATTTTGATGCATATGATAGTTATGAAAATGTAGTTAATATCGTAACACCTCAATCCTTAACACCTCAAGAATATCAACAACTATGGAAATCAGAAGATTTTGAATCATCTAGTTATCAATGTTCATTTGGATTACAAGAAAGACCTACAACACATGATATTGAAGATGCTTTAAACCAAAATAATATTATTACTATGGCAAGTAGTGATAAAAAGGAACCTTTTATGTTCTTCTTTTATACTCAAACGAATGAAAGAGATTATATTCTTATTCAAGCTTCTGTAACAAGAGAAGGATTAGTTCAAGCAACTTTTAGGTCAACTAAAGCATCAACACTTGAATCTTTTGCAGATTTCTTCCAACAATGTTTTTCAACATTTATGTAACTTATTTCAACCTTTATTATTATATTTACAATTATTATTGTTCCATATTTTGTCTTTGTAATTTACTTTCATTAATAGAAGTAGCAACATTAAAAGATTCACCACAACCACATGTTCCTATTGCATTAGGATTATTAAATACAAATTTTGATGAAATTTCATCTTCTAAGAAATCCATTTCAGTACCAATAACATTCATTACTGCAGCTGGTTGAACAATAATTTTAATACCTTTATCTTCAATTACTTCTGCAAATTTAGGTATATCAGTTTCTTTTGTTACATAATCAAATGTCCAAGATAATCCATTACACCCTCTCTTTTTAAGTCCGATAATTATTCCAATAGAGTCAGGTCTTTTAGATAATAAATAATTTAAACGTTCTGCTGCTCTGTCAGTTAATGTCAAAACTTTTTTAGTGGCTCTTGTTGTTCTTTTTCTTTGTTTTACATCGGAATCAATATTATTTGTTGATGCCAAGTTTCTATCGTACAAATTATTAGAAAAAAAATGTTTTTGTTGTTTAAAAATATAATTATGATATTTAAGAATGTTATTTATTTTTAATAAATTATTTGTTAGTAGTCCTCTCTTTATTATCCTCAGTGCTTGGCTGTTCATTAGTTGGTTATGTTTATACATTTTATTTTTTTTTGAGATTCTTGCTATTCTATCAGTTGCTTATTTATTCCTCACCCATACTTCTTTCACTAGCAATAATAATGCCATCCTTCAATTCACTCAGCAACAATGGCTACAAAGTGGTGGACAAATGTTGAATTGAATGGATAGACACAATTTACAAATTATAAATCACATTTGCAGCAGAGGTAAATAGGAAGACGAGGATGTTAAGTCAAATGTTCTCAACAACCTCGTTTCCTATTTACCTATGCTGCATGATTTTTTTCTGGTTGATTTCGAACAATTTTAATACTTTAGGCAATTTTATCTCTTCTGTGGTGTTTTTATTCAAGTTGACGTGGTTAAAGTCACATTTTAGGACAATAGTAACATAAAAAATAGAATGTTTATTTTTGTTTTGAATCAAACTTTGCCTTTTTGAATTGTTGCCTTAAATATTATTCTTTTTCTTTCTTCGTTTTTTTATGACAGTTTCTTCAACTTTTTCTGCTTCTTCATTTGATTCACCATTGTTTTCCTCTTTTTCTTCCTCCTCTTCAACTGGTGACATTTCTTCATCATCTTGTAATTCTAGTTCTACTTGTTCTTCATCTGTTTCTTCTTCTTCTTCGTAATCCCAAAGTTTTTCAGATTTCTTTCTTTTCGGTGCCTTTTTCTTAGTTTTAGTTTTCTTAGTTGTTTTCTTTTTAGTAGTACCACCTCCTGATGTTTTTCTACCTCTTTTAGTTGTAGTTGTTTGCATTGGTATGTTAAATCCATCATGCATGTGTTTTTTGATAATCTCTTTTAGCCATTTGTAAATTTCATCAATCTTCTTATGCGCTTCATCCCCAAAGCTAGTGAGTGACAAAATATGTTGACAGTTAGGTATTATTGTATCAAAGTCATAGGATATAACATCTCTAAGTGGTGGAAGAATCTTCTTTTGGAACGCTTTATGATCTGCCAAATATTCCTCCATTTTACTATTTGTCAAATTATATCTCATTTGCATTGTATTTTTAAATTGTATGAGGAAGGCAATGGAACAGGCCACAACTAATGATGTTTTAATCTCCTTAACATTTTGACTTTTTATATTGGTTTTTAACTCTGTTCGAATACCGTCACCAATTTCATCAAGTTTTTCACCTAACCTTGCAACAATTGAGGCTGGTTCATACAAGGACTTATATTTTAAATATGTTAAAACTTCTATTAAAAATCTAATTTTTGAAAGTAAGTCATGTGTTATTTTGTCTACCTTATCATGTACTAAATTAAACATTGACTTTACAACATCACAAAATGTATTTTTCTTTTGATCTAAAGTAAAAGATCCAATTATCTCATAACAATTTGACAATACGCTATTGCTATCAAAGCATCCCCTTATTGTTTCATTTGTCCGGGTTGATATCCCTTTCAGATGATAAAAACATTGGACAAAGCCATGTTTAGCTTCAGCTAAAAACATTTGGTGAAATCTGTCATTTAGGTAAATATTAAGAGTATGAGCTCTTTCAGATATTTGAGAATTTGGATCCGATTCTAAGGCAATGGAATGTCTCATAACACGGGCAGGTATGGTTAGACCTTGTTGAATAATCAAATCTACAACTTCAAGTGAGGCAAACCTAACTGCATCACTTGGGTCATGTAAAAGATTTAATAAGGCATCAATATAGCTTGACATAAAACTGGTTGTTACTCCAGTATCCAAGTTTTCTGTGCCAGAAGCTGCACTCATTTTGGATTCCTCAGCTATTAAAAAATCTTTAAACATTAGTAATACATTATATACAAATTCCTTGTTTTCGTTCTTAAGACTTTGTGAAACTATATTTTGACTATTCATTTGAATAAATAATTTTGGTTGTCTTATAAGTAAAAATCCTAAGGCTCTTGAGGCTTTTTGTTTGATAAACAATGAATCACATTTTAGCCATGATAAGGTATTGTGGTACAATGTTGTCAGAATATTTCCAGGTTTGAGTTTTGGATCTATTATCTGTGAATCGATTTCAGCTGTATCAAAATCAAAATATCTACACATCAAACCAATAATATAAACTACACGGGCTGTTCTAGCCTCATTTTGAGCGTTATCTGTATTGTAAATAACAAATGGTGATAACAATTTTAATATTTCATATAATTTTCCAACATATTTAACTCTAGCACTAAAGGCACATAAACAGCTGACACAAGCTTCCAAAGTTTCTAATTTCATTCCAGTGGCACCAGACATTAAATATCGAAGTTCATTAAATAAACTATCGTTAAACTTTGTATCTGGCTTGTTAATTAAAGGACAAAGTTTCTCTAAAATAGAAGCTGCATGATATATTAAACTTGGCTTTGGGTTATTTCCGGTCACATAGTTTCTATCTACATATATTCTAATAGATTTAAAGTGAGGCAAAAGTAACTCAGGATCTGCAAGACAAATTAAATGTAATGTACTCATACAAGTAGTGATATTATCTCTATTTGGAATGTCAGATTCTACTTTTTCTTCATCCAACTTCATAATATGTTGTAAAAGAGTTTCTATAATAATCATCATTGAAGGTTTGAATCTGTCGTCTTTGGATTTAAGTGCCATACTTATGATTTGATACAGCCAATGGTCTTTGTATTGTTTGAAATCAACAAATTGCTTTCCAACAACGTCAACCATTTGTAGACCACTCACTTTCAATTTTTCACTAGTATTTTTATCAAACCACAACTTTTTAAAAGTCTTGAGTACAAGTGCCGTTACAGTATCCTCCTCTTTGTTTGTACGGATTAATCTATTAGCCAACGTTTTACAAATTTCAGTAATCATATTGTCATCAGTAATCAAAGTACATATTTCTCCTAGTAGTGAAATACTCTTCTTTCTTACACTTTTACCTACATCTTTAACTCTTTCCAAAATTGTCTTTATGTAAAAATCATCAAATTTTTTCAAAGTAATCATTGTATTACCAATAAGATCAACAACAGACTCTCTTACAGATGGTGATTGATCAATAGATCGTTCTCTAATTCCTAATTGAACAAAATTTTTGTTTAACACTGAAGGGTCCATAGTTATAATATTTTGTAATGCCTTAATGGCATCAGCCCTCACTTTAGCTCGTTCATCTTTCAGGACAGAAATAATTTGTATAAGAATAAAATCAAACTTATTTACAAGTCCTTGCTTTCTATTAGTCATAACAAATATGTATGAGTCTCTTGCCAGTGTAGTACTTGTTGAGCTGTTATCAACCTCTCGTAGGTTCCTTGTAAATAATGAGATATAAAATGGTAATTTCTTCTCAACATCCTTTTCGTCGTAAAACCATTGACAAACAGCAAATTGTCTTGAAAAGAAAACACTGTGATCTTCTTTTGATTTAGTACTTAAATATGCATATAAAAGTAGTTTGTTTTTCTCAATTTCATTAAGTTCAAAGAGATTTTTAAATTCCTCTTGTAGCCGTTTTGTAGGACTATCTGTATTGGCCTTTTTCTTCTTTAGTTTCTTTTTTGATGGACTCATCACATCATTACTTGTGAAATTCTTTTCTTCCTCATCATTTTCATTATCACTATTTTCTTCAGTAGATATAAATGTTTGCATTAATTCCTTATTTGTAGATTCTAGTTCTTTAATTCTAGAGGCTATCTTCCCCAATATTTTTAATGTCAAAACTCTATATTTATCAGCAACCTCTTTGATTAAATATTTAGTACATAGAACACTTGTCAATGATTGAAGGAGTAAATCTGCGGCAGGAAAAGTTGGCAAGTGAACTACTGACAATAAATCATCAACGAAATGTTCGATAATTAATCTGTTATCTCCATCCACAATTTCAGCATTTATACATCTGTCTAAAAAGTATTCAACAAATACGCAAGCACAACTACTTGCTTGTTCATAAAGGTGTACCATTTTATCTTCAGAGAATGAACTTTCCTTCATAATTTCATCATTATCTTCTTCTTTGCCATCTTGTTCTTCTATGTCGTCAAATGTTAAACGACGAGATACAGTATCTACTATAGGAACTGCTGTGCAGGAATGAACCAATTGTAGCATTAAGGAAGTAAACATTTGAATATAAAGATTACCTTCTTCTTGGACTCTATATGATTTGTCACTCTTTTTATTTGCAGGTAATCTAAGTAAAGAAGCTGTAATTTCTGCAAGAATTTGTTCTCTATGTTCCTGATATGTAGAAAAAATCTTTGTAATAACATCAAGTGCAGATAATTGCAATTCATCAATTCCATTTACAAAAAACACTGAAACAGCAATATCTGAAAGTGATAGCACAAATTCATCTTTCAATTTTAATCTCTTTAAAATTTTGTAAAAACTTTTAAAAATACTAGATATTTGAATAATTTCCTTATTACAACTAAATTTCTTCTTTTGTTTCTTTCTAGAACTAGTGGAGGTATCCTCAGATTCAATAATTGTAAAAATATATTTTCTTAATATTACTTTTGTAAGTTCAAGAGCAGATTCAAAGCATTCTTCAACAAGAATTTCTTTTGATACACTCTTTCCAGACATTATTTTTAAAGCAAGTACAGTACATTTCAATCCAATTTCAAAAGGTTTTTTATCTTCATTTACCTTTTCAACAACATCTTCTTTTGTTGCGTCCTCTAAATTTTTAATTATTTGGTCTCCAATTTTTATTTGAGATTCTAGAACATTTAAAAGTTTAATCAAGGATTCCAGAGGAACATCTTTGAGGTAATTATTTTTATAACCCAATGAAATTTCGGACGATATTTGTGAAAGTAATTTATCAGAAATTAATTCTTCTTCATTGTCTCTAAAGTCACTCCAAGCAAAACATTCATCTATTGCTCCAGTTAAATTTTCATTATCTAGTAATTTAGGTGCTAAATTAGCTTTAATTGTGACAGTGGATTTATTTTCAACAATAGTAGTAGGCTTATTTTCCTTTTGTTCCTTATTTTCTAATTTTATTTGTCTAAGAAATGAAATGTATTTGTTATACTTACGTTTTTTCTTCTTTCTACTTTTAATTTTAGTTGGAGTGTTGCTTGTTGCTGAAATCTTTTGAGTTGTTTTAAATTGTTCATAAGAAATTGGGGTAGAATTGATTGGTTGATTTTCTTTGTTTTGTTGGTGATGTAATATTCCAGTTAATAAGTTTGAATATTGTCCTTGAGTTAAATCCATTTGTTGCATTGAAGCTCCGGCATAGTTTAATATTCTTTAAATTGTTAAATCAAAGTAAAGAAAATTTGAAACGTACATGTCTTTGTCATTTCTTGGATTTCCAGAAATCAATGTATAAACACCATCTATTAAAATATCATCTGAAGAGTTTAACCATCCCATTACTTCTTCTTTGTGGTGTGGACATTGTAAAAGATTATAGGAATACAAATCTTTGGATTCATTGTTTTTAGCTTTGAAGATTGGTAAATCCTTTGAAGTAAGTTGAGGTAACTCGTTTACAATAGAAAATTGAGAGGCATAGGGAGGTATGAATGGGTTGGTAACAACTTTAGGAAGAGATGATGGCTTTTCGTTTTGATCCATTTTTTGTTTTTGTTCTTGCAAGAATTTGAACAAACTTTACCGCCAAAAAATATTTTGGCAAGAAATGCAACCCCATTATTTTTATTATGAAGATATGTTTGTAGTGTGGTAATAGCAAGTGATTGACAGCAAATTTCTATTTTTCATTTAAACACCAACAAAGATATTCCTTTTCGTTAATAGAAATTCCAGTAATTGTTTTAGTTTACTGAAATAACACTTGACTACGGTCTGTTTTAAATTAAAAAATATGACACAAAATGAGCCTTCTTCGTGGGCCGAACTTCTTAACAATTACGAAATAGAAAAAAGAACAGTTTTGAATGAGGTCCAGTATCCCGAACCAATTTTTAGGCAAACCAGGGAAAGAAGCTATGTATGGAGAGAAAAGGAGAGGGAGTTAAACCCAATACTACAAGAACAATCGATGCTGGAAAAACAAGATATTGTAAATACTCATAGAAAGAAAACATTTCCTGAAACAGCCGAATCAAAAATAAAGGAAATTATAATTACAGAAACCACTTTAGGAAACACAAGTCCAACAAAATTTAGTAAGAAAATTCCAACCCTTTTCCCTCCATTCGACAAGAAAAAAGCTGCTAGGGAAGAAGAAATAGATAAGGCCAGCAAGTTGAAAAAATTTAGTCAAAAGTACGATGACACTGTTAAAGAGCTACGCAGTGACAAAATTATTCCTAGTAATGAAAAGGTTGTTGAAAACAAAAAGAAAAATTCTTTAGAGGAGTTTGATGTAATTTTACAGAAATATAAGGATAAGGATTTGGATGAGAAAGTAAAGAATATAGAAAAAGAATTGGAATTACGAAAACAAAAACTGAAGTCCGAAAAGGAGCCTCCTACAGTCAAAGAACACAATGAGGGACTCGCGTATAACATTATCAAAACTCAAGAAGTTTACGACGAAAAATTGTTAAAACAAATCGAAAATATGGAATTAGGTAGAATGAGGAGAGCTCAAGTGAATAAAGGATATAAATATTTAGAGGAATTGAAACAAAAGGAAGCTAGAATAGCTAAAGTGAAGGAAGAAAAAGTTCTACTAAGCAAAGCTAATCTATTTAGAGTTAAAGAAGTGTTAGGTGGTGATTGGTCCCTTCCCAACGAAAAATCAGGATTTGGCAATCAGGATCCAATGAAGAAATTTGATGAAAAGGTAGATATTGTTACCTTAGAAAAGAAAACTAATGTTTCCTCAATACCAGTGGTGAAGTATTGTAAAGAAAAACAGTACTCTAAGAGTTTGTGGGATAAAGTGCAAAAAGAAGATGGAATAAAATTAAAATTAAGGTAAATACAAAAATTGCTTTAAATTAATACAACAATTAATTGTAACATTTCCCTCCAAAAACATGCACTAACCAATACTTTTTATTGTCAAATTGTAAATCATTACGTTGTTCTCCCGCCATTATACACTAGAATAGGTGTTCTCAAAAAAGTTATTTAAGGCAACCCTACTACGAAAATAAAACTACAACAAAAAAAACATTCCTTATATCTTCATTATAAAGATTTAAGAACCTAACGTTAACAAATGAGAGAAGTTATTTCAATTCACCTTGGTCAAGCTGGTATTCAAACTGGTAATGCTTGTTGGGTAAGTAACATTCGAAATTACTTAGTGTAAACCAAATATTTATAGGAACTCTACTGTTTAGAACACGGTATCCAACCTGATGGTTTAATGCCTTCAGATAAAACTATTGGTGTTGAAGATGATGCATTCAATACTTTCTTCAGTGAAACTGGTGCAGGTAAACATGTTCCAAGAGCAGTTATGGTTGATTTAGAACCAACTGTTGTAGATGAGGTCAGAACTGGTACTTATCGTCAATTATTCCATCCTGAACAATTAATTAGTGGTAAGGAAGATGCTGCAAACAATTATGCAAGAGGTCACTACACCATTGGTAAGGAAATTGTTGACTTGTGCTTGGACAGAATTAGAAAGTTAGCAGATAACTGTACCGGCTTACAAGGCTTCTTAGTATTCAGTTCTGTAGGTGGTGGTACTGGTTCCGGTTTAGGTGCTCTCTTATTAGAAAGATTATCAGTTGACTATGGTAAGAAATCCAAGTTAGGTTTCACTGTTTATCCATCTCCTCAAGTTGCTACTGCCGTTGTTGAACCATACAACTCTGTATTATCCACCCATGCATTATTAGAACATACTGATGTTGCAGTTATGTTAGATAACGAAGCAATCTATGATATCTGCAGAAGATCCTTAGATATTCAAAGACCAACTTACACTAACTTAAACAGATTAATTGCTCAAGTTATTTCTTCACTTACTGCATCCTTAAGATTTGATGGTGCATTAAATGTTGATATTACTGAATTCCAAACTAACTTGGTCCCATATCCTAGAATCCACTTCATGTTGTGCTCATATGCCCCAGTTATCTCTGCAGAAAAGGCATATCATGAACAATTATCAGTTGCTGAAGTCACCAACTCTGTCTTTGAACCTGCATCTATGATGGCAAAATGTGACCCAAGACACGGTAAATACATGGCTTGTTGTTTAATGTACAGAGGTGATGTCGTTCCAAAGGATGTCAATGCAGCTGTTGCAACAATTAAGACAAAGAGAACTATTCAATTCGTTGATTGGTCTCCAACTGGTTTCAAATGTGGTATTAACTATCAACCACCAACTACTGTCCCAGGCGGTGATTTAGCTAAGGTTCAACGTGCAGTCTGTATGATTTCTAACAGCACTGCAATTGCAGAGGTATTCTCCAGAATTGACCACAAATTCGATTTAATGTATGCAAAGAGAGCATTCGTCCACTGGTATGTTGGTGAAGGTATGGAAGAAGGTGAATTCTCTGAAGCAAGAGAAGATTTAGCAGCATTAGAAAAGGATTATGAAGAAGTTGGTACTGAAACTCCACAAGATGGTGAAGGTGAAAACGAAGACCACAATGACCAATAAATTGATACCCTAGGTTGTCTAGTCAATAAAAGTTGTATATTGCCATTAATTGTCATTTACAAAATAATTAACAGTGTCAACTAATGCTTTCTTGAATTGATATTTAGGTTCCCAACCAGTAGATTTTAACTTTCTAACACTTGCTACAGAATACATTACATCACCAGGTCTTTTGTCAAGATACTTTCTTTTTGGAGTGTTACCAGTATGACATTTAGTTTCAACAATATCAGCTAATTCATTTAACGTTATACTTGTTCCATAACCAACATTAAAAACACCATATTCTCCAATATAAAAGGCTGCATAAACATTAGCCCAAACAACATCTTTAACATATACAAAATCTCTTGTTTGTTTACCATTTCCAAATATTTCAATAGGTTCATTCTTTCTACAAGATTTGTCTATAAAACGAGGTATAGCAGCAGCATATGCACTATTTGGATCTTGTCTTTCACCAAAAACATTAAAATATCTTAATGCTATTGCAGTCATTGATTCTTCATTAGGATTACTTCTTTCTTCTAAAGCTAATTGAGTATGATGTTTACAAAGGAATTCACCATCTAATTTTGTTTGAGCATAAGGTGATTCACATGCTGGTAACATATTTTCAATTTTAGGAATTGTTGGGTCTTGTCCATAAATTGCAGCACTACTACTAAATATCACTTTCTTCACAATTTTAGATTTTCTACATTCTTCTAAAATAATATCTGTTCCAATGACATTTGTTTCAATATATTTTTGTACAAGTTTCATACTTTCTGGAACTGAAATTAATGCTGCTAAATGAAATACATATCTTATTTGATAAGTATTTAATATTTCACGAATTTTAATTCTATTTAAAATATTCTCTTTTATAAATATTAATCTATCTTTATCAAAATTTAATTTATTTATATATTCTAAATTTTTATTAGTCATTCCTTCTTTTCCATATAAATTATCTACAATTACAATTTTATTACATTTTGGTTCATTTAATAAAAAATATTCTACAATATGTGATCCAATAAATCCAGCACCACCAGTAATTAAAATTGAATATTCTTCATTTGGAGGATTTGTTTTTTTAATATTTCTAGCATTATTCGTAATATTACTATTTGATACTGTTTGATTATGTTGTTGAAAGAGTAAACGTAATAAAAATATTAAAGAAAGTGATCCGACGATAAAAAGAGCTAATTTGCGTGGTTGTTGTAGCAAGTTGTTCATTTTTTTTTTGTTTTGTGAAACTTGTTCCAAATTGTACAAAGTTCGACAACAATAAATATTGCCCAATAGGTATTATTGCTGGTGGATTTCAAGTCTCACTCAACACACACAAAACAAACTAGCTTTGCAGTGAATACCAAACTTTATTTAGAACTGAGAGCTGTTTGTTTAGAAATTTTTTTATATAAAGAAGTAACTGTTTTTTTACGGTTATAAGTAATAGTAAAGAATGCCTCATTTTTAAAAGACGTAATAGTTACAAGTACAATTATTTAATAATTTTATTTATTTAATACATATACAATAAGTGACAAATTATTTGAACAATTTCTTGAAAGACATATTATTTTCATCACCTCTCTTCGTAACTTTAGCTACAGCCATTTCTAAATCTTCTTGCGTAACGTGAACACGTCTTTCTCTTAAAGCAAACATACCAGCTTCTGTACAAGTTCCCTTAATTTCAGCACCAGATGCACCTGATAGTAAAGCAGCAATTTTTCTTAAATTAATTCCACGAGTAAGATTCATTCTTCTAGAGTGAATCTTTAAGATATCTAATCTAGCAGTTTCATTTGGATGAGGGAATTCTATTTTACGATCAATTCTACCAGGACGTAATAGAGCAGGATCTAAAATATCAATACGATTTGTGGCCATAATAATTTTAATATTTTGAGTTGATTCAAAACCATCTAATTGATTAAGCAATTCTAACATTGTTCTTTGTACTTCACTATCACCACCTCCTCTTCCAGATTCAGTACGAGCACTACCAATACTATCAATTTCATCCATGAAAATAATAGATGGAGCATGTTCACGAGCCATAACGAATAATTCTCTAACCATTCTACTTCCTTCACCAATATATTTTTGAACCAATTCAGAACCAGAAACACGAATAAAAGTACAATCTGTGTGATGAGCAACTGCTCTTGCTAATAATGTTTTTCCTGTACCTGGTGGACCATACATAATTACACCTTTTGGTTGAGCAATACCTAAACTTTCAAATAATTCTGGATGTTTAATTGGAAGTTCAATTACTTCCTTAACTTCTTTAATTTGTTCATCTAAACCACCAACCATTTCATAAGTTGCATCTGGTACTTTCTCTACTTTCATTAAACTTACAAGTGGATCAACCTTATTAGGTAAAATTTTATGTAGAGCATAGGAATCATTTCTTAATGCAACACGTACTCCGGGTGTTAAATCTTTTGGATCAATGTTTTTATCAATATCTACAATATATTTTCCTTCTGGATGTATCTTAATAAGAACTTTCTTTTTTCCCATTACTTTTACTACTTCTCCTACATGACTTCCAGGTTCTTGTAATTGTTGTAATTCTTCTTTAAGACTTCTAACACGTCCGTTTAATTCATTTCTTTGTGCTTGGAGACGTCTAAGATTTTCTATTTTATCTCTTAATATAATTTCTTTCTCTTGTATTTTAGATATGTAATAATTCTTTAATCCTGTTGCTGAAGGCTTTAAAGTAGAAACTTGATTTTGATCCGATGATGAAAGCATTTTTTATAACTTTAATTTTGAACACAAATCCTTTGATTTTTTTTTTAATTTTAAATTATTTTTAGACTCTTAATTCCAAAGCCTTCAGCCAAATGTTGTCTTTTGCAATCCTCTTTACATTAACATTAAGAAAAGGGGCAAGATAAAGCTATAGGTCACATTAAATGTCCACAAAAAATATTTATTTTATGAAATGTTTAATGTTGCAAGAAAGCTAAGTAAATTTGAGAGGAAAATTAATTAATTTTAAAAATGGTTTTTGAAACTTTCATGTGTTTGTAGTGCATCAATAAAGGTGAAACTGTCTTTACAAAACCATCGTTGTATAAAAAACAGAAAAAGACCGTTCCACAAAATATTTCACTGTTTACAAAACACCGAATAAGCAACCAACGGAAATGAAAAGATCTTTGACTACATTTTTTAAATAAAGCGAGTTTCGCTTTAGATTAAAGCATTGATCACACCTTAAAACGAATAAATCAGCACAAAAAAACAAATGAAAAGGTTCTGCACCAAACATGCAAAGATAAACCACAATACTAAGTGTTCTTCTACTTTAAGTGGACACTTAAAGTTTGATCAAGCACATCAATTTAGAAAGTTTTCTACTAGCAATATTTCTTTACGAGAATTTGAAAAGTTGTTAGTTGCTAATAGAGGTGAAATAGCTACACGTATTTTGAGAACTGGACATGAAATGGGTATTAGAACAGTTAGTGTTTACGCTAAACAAGATTCCTCTTCAATGCACAGGTAAGTTTTAAGCATATTGCTTTTCTTTTATATTCATCATTTAACAGATATAAAGCTGATGGTACGTAACAAAAAATAATACTTTATTAACTATTCCATCACATAACAGAGAGTTATTTAATTGGAAAAGATAAAGAATTAGGACCAATTGAAGCTTATTTATGTATTCAAGAAATTATTAAAATTGCAAAAGAAAATGGAGTAGATGCTATCCATCCTGGTTATGGATTCCTTTCAGAAAGAGCTGATTTCGCCAGAGCTTGTCTAGAAAATGGAATCACTTTCATTGGTCCAGTAAGTTTCTTTTCGCTTTTCGCGTTTTGTAACTTTTTTTTTTTACAAAAATGAAAACCACTGCAGCCTCCAGATGTCGTTGAAAATTTTGGAGACAAAACCAAGGCCAGAAAGTTAGCAAAGGAAATTGGAGTTCCGGTAGTACCTGGTACAGAAACTCCAATTACATCCATTGCGGAAGCTAAAAAGTTTTGTAGTGAAGTCACAGGTTTCCCAATTATTCTTAAAGCTGCAATGGGTGGTGGAGGACGTGGTATGAGAATTGTTAGAAATCCAGATGATTTAGAAGAAGCATTCTTATCTGCTGAAAGAGAAGCCTTAAATGCATTCGGTTCTCCAGCTATCTTTATTGAAAAGTTTGTAGAAAAACCAAGACATATTGAAGTGCAAATTTTAGCAGATCATAATGGAAATGTAGTTCACTTATTTGAAAGAGACTGTTCTGTCCAACGTCGTCACCAAAAGGTAGTCGAGATGTAAGTATAGACAATTAGTAAGAATTGTTTTTTGAAATTCAATTAATATTAATACTTATTATTAACAATTATATTTAGTGCACCAGCACCTCATTTAGACGATTCTGTTAGACAAAGAATTTTAGCAGATGCCAAAAGATTAGCAAAGCACGTTGGGTATGTGAATGCAGGTACTTTTGAATTTTTAGTAGACAGTAATGGAAAAGATTATTATTTTATTGAGGTCAATCCTAGATTACAAGTAGAACATACAATTACAGAGGAAATTACTGGAATAGATATTGTTCGTTCACAAATTTTAATTGCTGAAGGAGTCAATCTTCCTGATTTTGGTTTAGTGCAAGAAAATATAACATCTAGAGGTTCAGCTATCCAATGTAGAGTAACTACAGAAGATCCAATTAATGGTTTCCAACCAGACACTGGTGTTATTGAAGCATTCAGAACAGGTGAAGGTATGGGTATTAGATTAGATATTGGTTCTGGTTTTGTTGGAAGTAAGATTACACCATATTATGATTCATTGTTAGTGAAGGTTATTGGTAAAGGTTTAACACATGAAGAAGCTTCAAACAAATTAAGAAGAGCTTTAGCAGAGTTCAGAATTCGTGGTGTTAAAAGTAATATTCCTTTCCTTCAAAAGGTGTTATCTCATGAAAAGTTCTTAAATGGAGCAGTTGACACCAGTTTCATAGATACCACACCTGAACTCTTCCAATTTCCAACTAGTTCAAATAGAGCCCAAAAGTTATTAGCATTCTTAGGTGAAACTGCAATTAATGGTCCAACCACACCACTAGCAACTGACTACAACAAATTACTACCAACAAAGAAAAATCCAAAAATTCCAACAACTCCAAACAGTCCTCCACCAAAAGGTTGGAAACAAATTTTAGATGAACAAGGTCCAGAAGGATTTGCAAAGGCAGTACGTGAAAAAACAGAAAAAACAAAACAATTACTTATTACTGACACTACAATGCGTGACGCCCACCAATCTTTATTAGCAACTAGAGTTCGTACTAAGGATTTATTAGCAATTGCTCCTTACACTTCACATGCAATGTCAGAATTGTTTTCATTGGAGTGCTGGGGAGGAGCCACATTTGTAAGTACATTATTTAGAAGTTTAATTATTTACATACTTATTTTTATCAGGATTGTTCTTTGAATTTTCTTCGTGAGTGCCCTTGGGATAGATTAGCTAAGCTTCGTGAGGCAATTCCAAATATTCCTTTCCAAATGCTATTACGTGGGGCCAATGGGGTGGGATATAAAGCTTATTCCGACAATGTTATCTATAAATTCTGTAAGACAAGTAAACAATATGGAATGGATGTTTTCAGAATTTTTGATTCGCTTAATTATTTGCCAAACCTTGAGATTGGTATTGATGCTGTAGGTAATGCAGGTGGTGTAGTAGAAGCAGCCATCTCTTATTCTGGAGATATTAGTGATCCAAAAAAGACTAAATATACATTAGAGTACTACTTAGAACTTGCAAGAAAATTAGTTGAAAAGGGCGTTCACATTTTGGCTATCAAAGACATGGCGGGACTCTTAAAGCCCCAAAGCTCTGCAATGTTAATTAGTGCATTAAGAAAAGAATTCCCTAACATTCCTATTCACGTACATACTCACGATACTGCTGGAACTGGTGTTGCTTCAATGTTAGCTTGTGCTGAAAATGGGGCAGATATTGTTGATGCTGCTATTGACAGTATGTCTGGTTTGACATCTCAACCATCTTTGGGTGCAATTGTTGCATCATTACAAAATAATGCCAGAGATACAAGACTTGACTTGGATCAATTATCTGTTATTTCAAATTATTGGGAACAAGCACGTGAATTATACAGACCATTTGAATGTGTCACAACATTAAAATCAGGTAGTAGTGATGTTTATAAACATGAAATTCCTGGAGGTCAATACACTAACTTATCATTCCAATCCTTCAGTTTAGGTTTAGGTGATAGATTCCCTCTCATCAAAGAAGCTTATGCAACAGCAAATAGATTATTAGGTGATATTATTAAGGTCACACCTTCCTCAAAGGTAGTTGGTGATTTAGCTCAGTTTTTAGTACAAAATAACTTAACAGAAAAAGATGTTTTAGAAAGAGCAGATGAGTTATCATTCCCTAATTCTGTTATTGAATATTTCTCTGGTGATATTGGTATTCCATTAGGTGGTTTCCCAGAACCTCTTAGAACTAAGGTAATGAGAGGAAAACCTTCACAAGAAGGAAGACCTGGTGCAAATTTAGAACCATTTGATTTTGATAAATTAGAAACTAAATTGAAGAAAGAGCATGATTTTGAGCCAACTGAAGTTGACTTGCTTTCTGCTGCATTATATCCAAAAGTTTTTGAAGAATATTTAAATTTCAAGACACAATTTGGAGAAGTTTCCAATCTAGGAACAAGACATTATTTCACGGGTATTGACCTTAATGAAGAAATTGAAATTGAATTAGAAAAGGGTAAAGTACTACATATTAAATTAAAGGCTATTGGTGAAGCAGGTTCTGATGGAAAGAGAGAGGTTTATTTTGATGTAAACGGTCAACCTAGATTAGTTTTAGTTCAAGATAAGAAGCTTTCTAAGGAATTAAAAGTTAGATCAAAGGCAGACAAGAAAAATCCTCATGAATATGGATCTTCAATGCCTGGAAAAGTTGTTGATGTTCGTGTAAAGGAAGGAGACGTAGTAAAGAAGGGAGATACCCTTATTGTACTGTCAGCCATGAAAATGGAAACTCAAATTAAATGCAACGAAGATGGTGTTGTCAAGAATTTACAAGTTAAGGTGAATGATGAATTGGCAGCAGGAGATTTGATTTGTGTTGTCTCTAAATAATTGTAATATATTAGTAAATTATT